>PVJC01003519.1:0-69786 GCA_004026665.1 Murina feae
CCCCGATGCCCTGCAAAGGGCCTGGACAGCTGCCAAGCAGGCCACCGACCCCTGCCACCAATTTCCCGCTCCCCGATGCCCCGTAAAGGGCCTGGACAGCTGCCAAGCAGGCCGCCAACCCCCTGCCACCTCTTTCCCGCTCCCCGATGCCCCACAAAGGGCCTGGACAACTGCCAAGCAGGCCACCGACCCCCTGCCACCTCCTACCCGCTTCCCGATGCTCTGCAAAGGGCCTGGGAAGCCCACCAAGCAGGCTGCCGACCCCCTGCCGCCTCTTACCCGCTTCCCGGTGCCCTCCAAACCTGCTGCCTGTTTCCCACTCATGGGTCCTGCGCTGTCCTGCCCTGCAGCCGCTCTGTGCACTCGGGAGGTCCCTCAGCCCGGCCTGTGCCCTCTCACAGTCTGGGACCCCTCGGGGGATGTCCACCTGCTGGCGTGCCTGACCAGGCTGGGTGACGGGCTTTAAGGCTGCCCACAGCTCCCATTGACCCAACGTCCCAGCAAGGCTGGCTGGACACAGGTTCTGCGGTTTCTCTCCTATAATTGATGCTGTTCCTTTAAGGCCTGGGGTTATCTTCTATAATTGATACACTGTTCCTTTAAGGCGGCCTTCTAACTAACGAAGCCTCCTCTGCTTCATCTCACAGCGTCTATAATGAAACAATTGTTACTTTTACTGGTGAGGCCCAGGCTGCTCTTTCCTTCAGCTCCCGAGGATTCTATGATTGTTATATTGTTTTAAAGGTGTGTTTCGCTAGAGCCAGTTTAATCAGAGCTGAGCTGAGTGGGCGCAGCTTCACTTTCGCTCCTGCCGCAATGGAAACAGCTGTTTACTCAGGTCCGTGAGTGGCGGCCTCCATGTTGGCTGGGCTAATTTGCATACAGACGCTCTGATTGGCTGGTGGGCGTGGCTTACCCGTCTCAGAGAAACGGTTAATTTTACTATTTCGCTTTTATTAGTTTAGATATTTTCTTCTAATGTTTTCTGTATTATGCTAATTGTTTATTTTAGATGAAAAAAATTATTGAGCTTAAAACCTGAATTAACAAATATCCAACTGTCTGGCATTATAGAAATAAGCATCTGGGTTATTGAATTGTTTCCATTTCTAATGAATTCACATGTATTTACTCAAAGGTTTGGTTAATGGGAGTAGTGAATATACTGAATGTTTTAATAGCAATAGTCTTACTAATACTTTATTAAAATGTTATAAAGTTACTAGAGCCCTGGTGCATGAAATTCATGCACTGGGTAGGGGTGTCCTTCAGCCCAGCCTGCACCCTCTCCAATCTGGGGCCCCTAGAGGGATGTTTGACTGCCCATTTAGGCCCAATCCCACCCTGCAGGCCTGGTTGCTCCCAATTGCCCACCCCTGCAGGCCTGATAATCCCCAACTGCCCTCCCCTGCAGGCTTGCCCCCCCCCCAATTGCCCTCCCCTGCCTGCCTAGTCCTCCCCAACTGCCCGCCCCTGCAGGCCTGGTCCCTCTCAACTTCCTTCCCCTGCAGGCCTGGTTGCCCCCATTTGCCCTTCTCTGCCAGCTGGTCACACCTAACTGCCCTCCCTTTCAAGCCTGATCACCCCCAACTGCTGTCCCTTGCAGGCCTGGTCCCTCCTTACTGCCCTCTCCTGCTGGCCATCTTGTGGTAGCCATCTTGTGTCCACATAGGGGCGGCCATCTTGTGTGTTGGAGTGATGATCAATTTGCATATTACCTCTTTATTAGATAGAATTATAATTATGTTCATATTGCTTAGATTACTTAAACACTTATCACCAAATTATGTATAAGTACATGGGCATTGTCTCAATTGCATAGAATCGATGCATATCAGAAATAAACATCCTTTGAAGAAATAAGATTTTCTAAAAAATTATAATCAATGTTCCATGTACTATATTATGTTAATATACTAGTATGCTAGTATACAATTATATACAGTACATAACACTTGATAATAATGATAATGAACTGCCATGGTGCTGGTTTATGTATTGACTATTCTGTATATTTTTTTATTATTTTAAAGAATATCTTTTCTACTTACAAAAAGAGTTGACTGTAAAACACTAATTTATGTGATGCTGGACCAGCAGCAACTTCATACATCTCTTATTTACCATGGCTCTTGATTGCATTATTTTTCTTCTGCTTGAGCCAGTCGTGTGCTGTTTAGGTTATCATGGCCCCTAAGCACACAAAATCCATTGCTAATATTTTCAGTGAGGCCACATCAAGCAATTGGCTTAGAAATAAAATTAAAAGTGATTAAGGACTAGGAAGTTAGAAAATTTGCAATGGCTGTGGCTCACCAGTCAGGCATGTCCCATTCCACCATAGCTATGATCTTGAGAACAAGAAGAAAATGAGGAAAGCTGTTAAATGATCTGCTTCATTGAAGGCAATGAGACTAAGAAAGATCCTCTATCAAGTTTGGACAAAATGCTAATGACCTGGATTGCAGACCAGACACAGAAGCATATCCCTCACTGCACCATGACAATCATGACCAAATAAAAAAGTTTGTTTTTGTGATGTTGAAAGAAAAGTCTGGACCTGACTACAGTACTAGACTTACTGCTAGTCCTGGGTGCCTTAAACAATTCAGGAATTATTTATTACATAATGTGCACATGACGTGACGCGTGAGCCTGTGAGTTCTTATGTAGAAGCAACTGAAGAATTTTTGGAAAATTTTAGGTAAGCTGGTTTTGGAGAAAAATTACTTGCCAAAGCAAGTAAGGATAAAACCCTATTATGGAAATGAAGGCTATACCATCTAGGTTTGTGTAAATACACTCTGTAATGTTCACACAACAAAATCAACTAACAATGCATTTCCATTTGTTAAGCACTGCATGACTGCACAAACCAAGTGCACAATCCGTGAAAGAAAAAATTGATAAGCATGGCTTAATGAACTAATCAAAATTAAATACTCTGCTTTGCAGAAAGTATTGTCGACAGAATGAGAAGACAAGTCACAGACTGGAAGAGAAATATATTAAGAACAGTTGAATTCCAACAGTATGAAAACAAATAAACCAATTTAAAAATAAGCAAAAGATCTATCTGAACAGACACCTTACCAAAGAACATGTAAAGATGACAAGCATATGAAAAGATGCTCAATATCATATGTCAGGGAATTACAAATGAAAACAACAGTGATGTAGTCCCATTTGTTTATATATAGATATTTTTTGTTTCCCTTGTCCAAGGAGACATATCAGAAAAAAATATTGCTATGAGTTATGTCCAAGATTTTACTGCCTATATTTTCTCCTAATGTGGATGCCATATTGTACAGCCACTTGGGAAGACAGTTTGACAATTTCTAGCAAGTCTAAACATACTATTACCATACATTCCAGTACTTGTGCTCTGTGATATGTACTCAAATAAGTTGAAAACTTACTTTACACATAATCCTGTGCTGCATATGGGTATTTATATAATTCATAATTATCAAAATGTGAAAGTAACCAACATGTCCTTTAGTGGATGAATGTATATACAGATAATGTGGTATATACAGACAATGGAATATTATTCAGCTCTAAAATATGAACTAACAAACCATGAAAAGACATTGAGGAAATGTAAATGCATATTACTAAGTGAAAAAAGAAAACCAATCATAGAAGGTTATACACTGCATGATTCCAACTGTACGACATCTGGAAAAGGCACAACTACAGTGAGACCAAAGGGAGCAACAATTGCCAGGGTTTACCCTCAGGAGTATGGAAGGAAGAGGCAGTTCACAGAAGATGTTTAGGACAGTGAAACTACTTTGTACGGCATCACAATAGTGGGTGCATGTGCTATTTGTCAAAATCCATAGACTGTACAACTCCAAGAGTGAATTCTAATGCAAATGGTGATGGCACTGTGTCAATATAGGTACATTAATTATAACAAATGTACTACTCTGTGCAGAATATTGATAGTGGGGGAGTTATGCATGTGTGAGAAAAAGGGCATATAGGAAATCCCTGTACCTTTTGCTCACTTATTTTGTGAACCTAAAACTGCTTTTAAATTGCTCTAAAAATTAAAATCTAATTTTTAAAAAAGATAAATATAAAGAAGTTGTATTTATCTAATAAGGTGCTGCATTTTACCTAGCAATTTATGTTTATGAAAATTACTTGTTAGGATTATCTGCTTTAAATTTTACTGTCAAGGGAAACCTTACTTGATGTGTTGTTGTTCTTATTGTTTTGTGTTTTGTGCCCTGACTGGGAATTAGAATTATACAGTGACTTCCTGATTCATAGGTCAGTGCTCAACCACTGAGCCCCATCGGCTGGGACTTGAGTTTGTTTTTAATTTTAAATAGACTTCATCTATGGCTTAAAAAGTTGTACCAAGGAACATCATAATCAAATCACAATGATAAATAAAAAGTATTACTATCAGCCATTAATATAAATAAAATAATAAGCCCTAACCGGTTTGGCTCAGTGGATAGAGTGTCAGCCTGCAGACTCTAGGGTCCCAGGTTCCATTCCGGTCAAGGGCATGTACCTTGGTTGCAGGCACATCCCCAGTGGGGTGTGTGCAGGAGACAGCTGATCCATGTTTCTCTCTCATCAATGTTTCTAACTCTCTATCACTCTCCCTTCCTCTCTGTAAAAAATCATATTTTTATTTTTTAATATATTTTTATATATTTTATATATTTTTATATATTTTTTAAAAATTATATTTTTTAAAATAATAATAAATAAAATAATAAGTAAAAAAACCACATACAGAATCACAAATAAAATGATGGCAAGAGACACTTTACTGGGAACAATGCAAGCCCAAGACAGTGGAGCAGTCTGTTTAAAATACTAAAAGAAAAGAAAATGTTACTTGAAATTTTATACTCAAAAAAAATAATTTTGAAAAACAAGATTTGCTGCATAACTGCACACATACAAAAGGTCAAAAATGTATCACCAGCAGATCCCCACTAAAAGGCTAAAAGAAGCTCTCCAGATATAATTAAAATGATTCTATCTTTCTTCATATATGAATAAAATCATGTAAATGGTAAGTATGTAAATTAATTTGTAATTATTTAAATCTCTTTAAAAGATAATTGAATAAGCAAAAGTAAAATATACACATATTATGTGAATTATACATAGAAGTAAAACATGATGATAATAGAACAAAAAAGGGAGAGGGGAAATGCAAATATACTCTTGTAACGTTCTTATCTATATATGAAATGGTATAATATTACTTGAATGTTGACTGGGACAAACTGACTAGGATAATTAGGCTATGTAGGTTGATAGTAACACTTGAATGAATTAGCATACTTCTTTAAACAATGGCAGTATGTTTATTAATTTCTACTGCCTACAGACCACTTATAATGGTAAAAGATATTGTAGGCCATATAAAAGAATTCAAAACTTAAAATTCTGTTCAATAACAGAAAAGGAATTATATTAGAATTCAATAATAAAAGGTTACTTGGAAAATCCTCAAATCTATGTAAAATAAAACATTTCTAAATGACTTATTCAAAGAATAAATCAAAAGGCAAAGTAGAATGTAATTCCAGTTAATAAAATTTAGAAAAGCACAATCTATGTATAGGATAAAGGAGTGATTAGAGGGAAATTTATGGCACTAATTGCCTATAATAGAGAAGAATCAATGATTTTGCTTATATCTTAAAAAATCTAGAACAAAAATAATAAATTAAACCCAAAGTAAGCAGAAGAAAGAATATAAGGTAAAAGCAAATTCAATGAACTAGAAAATATAAGAACAGTAGAAAAATCAATCAAAGCAAAAGCTTGAGATCAATAACATTGATTTGCCTCTAGCCTGACTTATCAGAATAGAGAAGATACAAATGAGAAATACCAGTAATGAAGTCAATATATTCTGTAGATATTTTAAAGTATATACAATACAATGAGTAATTCTATGATGATAAATTAAACAATTCAGAATACATGAACAAATTCCTTTGGAAAGAAATAAATTGCCAAAGATAACATAAAAAAATTAATAACCTAAATAGTCTTATATTAAATAGGCTATTACATTGGTAAACTTTGCCATAAAGAAAATTCTAGGTCCAGATGACATCACTGCTAAATTTTACCAAATATTTATGAAAGAAATAATGCCAATTTTAAACAAAGATTATTCAAGTAAGTAAAACAACACACACACATGCACATGCACACACAAGTAAATGCTATAAAGAAATAAATCAGGATAAGAAAATATGATGGAATGATTTGATTTTAAACAAAGTATTTTATAAAACGAAAGAGGAGGGAATATTTCTCAACTCATTCTAAGAGGCTGGCACTATTTTGATACTAAAATCAGATATAGAAAGTACAAGGAAATAAGATAAACTGTCAACCAAAAGTTCTCATGAACACAAATATGAAAATTCTTTTTTTATATATATATTTTATTGATTTTTTTACAGAGAGGAAGGGAGAGAGATAGTTAGAAACATCAATGAGAGAGAAACATTGATTCAGCCGCCTCCACACTCCCCACTGCTGATGTGTCTGCAACCAAGGTACATGCCCTTGACCAGAATCAAACCCGGGACCTTTCAGTCTGCAGGCCGATGCTCTATCCACTGAGCAAACCGGCAGTGCAATATGAAAATTCTTAACAAAATTTTAACAAATCAAATCCAAAATTATGCATTTAAGCAAAAGACAATACATGATGTCCAAGTAGATTTTATCCCTGGATTGCAATATTGGCTTATCATTTCAAAAATCAGTGCAATTCATTATTAACAGGCTGAAAAAAGAAAAACCATATTAACATCTCAATAGATGCAGAAAGGGCATTGGAAATGATCCAACATCTATTCACAATAAAATTTCTCAGCAAACAAGAAATAGAAGGGGTCTGTGTCAATATTATTGTTAAAATCTAAAAAAAAAAAAAAAACACCTGTTGTGAGCCCTATATACTTATGGATGAAAGACTAAATGCCTTTCCCCTGAGATGAGAGAGAGAGAGAGGAGAGAGAAAGAGAAAGAGAGAGAGAGAGAGAGAGAGAGAGAGAGAGAGAGAGAGAGAGAGAATATGAATCTGCTCTTACCACATCTAATTTAATGTTGTTACCGAGATGTTGCACTAAAGCAAGAAAATCAATGAAAAGACATACAGATCTGTTAATGCATATGATAGGAAATGTATAGGGGTTGGAGTACCAAAACGATGGTAGTTCAGCTGACAAACTAAATCTACCTGACAAACTGGATTTATATTGGGAGGATATGTTTAGGTAAATAAATTATGCAAATTACTGAAAGAAGGTGATTACAATTATAATTTGAAGAAGGGAGCTAACAAATTAATTATTTAAAAGGAAAAAGTAAACATGACTTCAGTGCTTTGTGAAATATGTTTAGGAAGATAGTAACAATTTTGTCTCTTAATCTTGAATTATATTTCAGGGCAAATTACTTTCTTGGCTGAAGCCTCTGCCATTACTGAAACAAAATGTGATGGCCTGAGGGGCAGCAAACCTGTGAAACATTGCTATTAGAGAGACTTAGTTCACATTTATTTTAATAAACCACAGAAACTCTTACACTGTTTAAATGAAGAGACACTAATGTGATTACCTGTTGTATCTCAATTTACCGATGCACTACCACAAACCCTTCTGGAACATCTGTAGGAATGAATTTCCTCCTGATCAACTCAGTTTAAGAGGCCTATTCAATAGTTGAGCTAAAGATCATTGTGTAACTATACAGTTTGATGACCATCTCTTACAAAAATACCAAGTTGTGGTTGAAAGTTGTCTGCCACTTACATAGCAGGTCATAAATGATAAATGTCAAAACACTTTCTATCTTAATTTTTTTTAAAAAAGAATGTATAGCATGAATATGACTCAAGCAGACAGATTCATGAAAAACACAACTGGACTCAAAACTGGAGACTAATCACAGCTCCTGTAATTCAGGTGGTCTATGAGAGACCCTCAGACATACATAGATAAAGGTATATTTAGGGGTAAACACTACTGCATGAGTTTGTCTTAGAAAACAACAATTTTGTGTGTAAGTAAAACATTTCATAATTTTATTTGGGCAGTGAGCATACAACGGGTACAACATATGTGGTAGGCAAAGCAAAATTGACTACCAGATCAAAAAGACTTTTAGGGAAAGTAGGACTAGACATAAGAAAATCAGCACTAACAGGATTCAACATTAATGCAGAGACATTAGGATAGAAATTTCTTGCCAAGATAAGATGCGCCATGGTTATCCTATTCCAGGGAGCAGGTAAATGACAGCAAGCTTTTCAGTCTGGTAAAGAAGCTTTAATTAAATTCTTCTAAACGGAATCAATGTTAAGGAAACATGGCTGAACATAACAGCGGGAGGCACTTGTAGTCTGAATCCAGCAGGGCTGTTAGATATACCCTTTACAAACCGAAGCAGAGGCAGCATAAAGGGCTCCAGTGAAACATCTAGAACTGGATAAAATTATAAATAAACATAAGAAGCTGTCTAATGTCTCTAGAAATGGTCCAAACTGCATATAGCAAATGAAGAAATATTATTCAACAATATCTACTAAATCTCAATAAAAAACTTCCAGCGTCTGGCATTTAGGACTCAATTTGAGACTTCATCCCCTATACTGCCAGCTCGGCACAGCAGAAGCTACTCTCCATGTGAGGGCAGCCAAGAACACAGGGCTTCCTCTTCCCGAAGCTCCCCATCAGGTGCGGTGGTACCCCTTCCAAAGGGGCAGGCCGGACAGTAGCAATCCTCATTCTTCTCCTCTCCAGGCTCTCTTCCAGAAAAAAAAAAAAAAAAGCAGCAGAGTTGTCTGGACCTAACTTTATCACACTCAACCTTTACTACTAGGGCAGGGAGTCTAACCCCATGTGCAGCAGGCATGAATATTGCACCTCAGCCCCCCTCACCCCAGCTGGCTGTAGTGGAGAGATTCTGCGCTGGAAGAGGGAAACCAAGGAGACTAGAAGCTACCACTCTGCCCAGTGCCCTGCTAGTAAACCAGGGGTGCCACTCAAAGGGAATTGGCTTTACCGGGAATAGAGCATGGGTAAATTCAAGCTAAAGGGTGCTCCTGAAAACAATGGCGATTACGGTGACAAGAAATGAAGAGGACGCTGGTTGTAAGAGCAACAAAATCAAATGTAACCCAGGTACAAGTTTACAACTGGAAAAAGATAGCGAAGAAGGATCCTTTTGGAGTTGAAACAAACAAAAAACAAGTCTTAAAGAATGCTCTTGCAGAGAGGCCAGATTTAATTGGAACATACTGTGGGCGGATTTCTGCCATTAAGGAATTATTCAGAACAAGGCGGCAAACAGCCAGCAACTAGTAGAGGCTAACAGCTCCATGTTGTAGTACCTACAGAGGCAGAGAGCTTAACAGAAGGATCAGGAAAAGAGAGCACTGCTAAAACCACTTCATCCCAGTGTGACTGTACACACACCAAAGGCTGTGCCTGGTAAGGAGTGACATCAGAGGCTGCACGATGCAAGGAAAACAGACAACATAGAAACAGCCACACATAGTCACTAAACAAATAAGTAAGCAAACAATAATAAGTGGGTGGGGAAAGGGTTAGCATACAAAGTGGCTACAATATATTATCTAAAATGTCCAAGACTCAACAAAATTATGAGAAATGCAAAAATTAGGAAAGTGTGACTCATACAACAAAATAAACTTTTGAGAGGACCCACATTTTGTATGATCCCATATTCTATATAATAAAAGGCTAATATGCAAATTAACTGAATGGCAGAACAACCAGTTGCTATGATACTCACTGACCAACAGGGGCAGACATTCAATGCAGGAGCTGATCCCTAGTGGTCAGTGCACTCCCATAGGGGAAGCACTGCTCAGTCAGAAGCTCAGCTCATGGCTGGTGAGTTCAGTGGCGGTTGCGGGATCCTCTCCTGCCTCCATGGCAGCACTAAGGGTGTCCAACTGATAGCTTAGGCCTGCTCCCCATGGGCTCCCAGTCTGTGAGTGGGTACAAGCCGGGCTGAGGGATGAATTCCATGCACCAGGCCTCTAGTATGTATATGAAACATAATGCATGAAATTTATACAAAATGTCTAGAATGAGCAAAACTGTAGAGACAGAAAATAACTTAGTATTTTCCTAACTGGGAAGTTGAGGGAAATGGGAAGAAATTTTGAAAATTGCTAATGGGTATAGGTTTTGTTTTGGGAGCAGTAACAATTTTTAAACTTATTATAGTGATGGTTACACAACTATGAATATATTATAAAGCATCTAATTGTATGTGCTAATTAATGCTTTATAATATATTCATAGTTAAATGTGTTAGTGGTATGGTATATTAATTATCTAAACTAATAAAAGCATAATATTAAAATTAACCGTCTCTTCGGGACGGGTAAGCCACGCCTACCAGCCAATCAGAGCGACTGTATGCAAATTAACCCAGCAAACATGGAGGTTGGCACTCAGGGACCTGAGTAAACGGCAGCTTCCATTGCAGCAGGAGTGAAACTGAAACTGTTTGTGGCAGCTCCACTTATCCTGGCTCAAGGTAAAACATGTTTGTAATAAAGTATCAATCATAGAATCCTCGGGAGCTGAAGGAAACAGCAGGTCTGGCCTGATTACTAAGGGTAACAATGTCTCATTATAGAAGTGCGAGGTGAAGCAGAGAGGAGGCTTCGTTACTAGGCCTCAGCTTAAAGGAACAGTGCATAAATTATAGAAGATAAACAAACCCCAGAAACCTGCTTCCAGCCAGCCTTGCTGGGACATTGGGTCAATGGGAGCTGTGAGCAGCCTGAAAGCCTGAAAGCACCAATCAGCTTGTCACCCATGCTGGCCACACCTTAATGGGGTGAGGGACGTTACTGGGGGACTTGGCCAGCCTGCAAACAGCCATCAGCCCCTCACTCAGGCTGGCCAGGTATCCCAGTAGGGACCCAAAACTTGAAAGGGCTGTGGGCAGCCTGAAAATGCCCCTCAGCTCCTCACCCAGGCTGGCCATACCCTATTGGGGTGAAGGGTCCCACTGGGGGGCTTGGCCAGCCTGCAAACAGCCATCAGCCTCTCACCCAGGCTGGTCAGGCATGCCAGCAGGTGGACATCCCCAGAGGGGTCCCAGACTGTGAGAGGGCACAGGCCAGGCTGAGGGACCTCCCAAGTGCACAAATTTTTGTGCACCGGGCCTCTAGTATATTAATAAAGATGTTAAGAGAAAAGAAGAGAAGGAGGAGGAAGAAGAGGGTCATCAATTTATCATATTTACTGCTTATTCCACTTAAAGAAAATTTATGAAGCCATTAAACTATGGAAGTTTCTAAATAAGGGATATAATTCACATCATTCTCCTTGCCAGCTTGGTTTCAAGAAAGGTATAAAATCCATTGGGAGACTATTGCTATTATTAAATATCTTTCATAATGTCACTGTGACTAGTACAAATAATAATGAAGCACACTGACAAGCCAGCATGCAAATGTAAGTCACTTATCATAGGTATGCAAATAAATAAATAACCAAAGATATCTAGCTAGTCTCCCATTCCCATGTACCTCCCTAATATAAATATCATGTTAAAAAAAAAGAATAAGTACAAATAAGTCGCATGCAATTGTTGACCACGTGGGGACAGGAATTACAGTAAATTTATCTCAGAATAGGGGTCAGTGCATTAAATTCTTGCATGGGTAGGTTCCCTAGGCCTGTCCAGAGATCAGGGCTGATCTGTGGGGTAATGGTACTGCCTTGGCCAGCCTGGTGTCACCCGCTCACTGGCCCCAACCCCCGCCGCCACTGCCAGTCACCTCTCTCTGAGGGGCAACTGGCAGGGTTATTGAGGGGGACCCCTGTTCACACCCACCTTACCTGGGGGCAGCTCCTGCATTGAGCATATGCCACCTGGTGGTCAGTGCATGTCATAGTGACTGGTTGTTCTATAGGCTGTTCTGGTTGTTCAGACAATTTGCATATTAGGCTTTTATTATATAGGATAATCCCACTGAGAACTTGATTGACTCTTTTAGAAGACCCCTCCCAAAGAGAAAATATTTCAAATGGATCCTATAAAATGATAAAAGATATGTAGCTATGCCCACAAATACTTGTACCCTGACTTCACTGATGTGCGGCTTTTGGTTTACTCACTGTACACAACAAAACCTGGTATCTGGGAAGAGGTCATTTCTGTTGGGAAGGGGCAATAAATGCAACAGTCATAATTTCTGAGATGTTAATAAAAACCAAAAAATTAAATATTTTTCTTAGTAAGAAAAAATTTGCTTTGGTTATATAATAATGCAATTTCTATGGGTTTTTTTTCCAATTGTTAGCGTTACTTATAAAAAATTAAGTAGACCTTCACTTATGCAGCAGTCTCTTAACCATTGTCCTTTATAAGGAAACTTATTTAAAATAGTATTATCTATCCATTAGTTCTAATTAAGATTCAAAAATGTGAAATGAATTACCTTATGCAAATTAGAACATAGAATTGGAATGACATTTGGTTTTATTAACAAAAAATTAAACATTGAAAACCCTACGATACCAGAAATGTCAATGATAATTCAATTCGTGTAGAAACATGCATTAGTCTGTTCTTAGAAAATTCCACTGAATTCCCACTTAAAATTCAGCTCATTCTCTTAGTGGGATATCTCTCAAAGAACTTGCTCAGAAGCCCCTAAGGCAATAACCTAATACAAAAGCATGTTATTTGTGCTGCTAGATTGACAAAGTAAACAGATACTTCAATCCTTTCTAGTTAAATAGTATTTTTTTAAATATACTTTATTGATTTTTCACAGAGAGGAAGGGAGAGGGATAGAGAGTTAGAAACATAGATGGGAGAGAAACATCATCAGCTGCCTCCTGCACACCTCCCACTGGGGATGTGCCTGCAACCAAGATACATGCCTTGGACTGGAATTGAACCTGGGACCTTTCAGTCCACAGGCTGATGCTCTATCCACTGAGCCAAACCAGTTAGGGCTAAACAGTATTTGTTTTTTTCAGAAAGGTCCATTTAATTGCCACAATACATTTGATTTTCATTCTGATTATTATGGAGCCAAAAATCAAAAGAAATTTTCCAACTTGAAACCCTTGGCCTAATAATCTGCTAGGTATTTCTCATAGGTAAACAGGATTACAATTTTTGTGTTAGTAGCTCCTAAGAATCTCATTTGAATTTTATATTTGAGTTTAATGGAATCACCACAATGTGATCAATTATTTCCCCCTCTTGCAACATATAATCGGAAGGCAGTTCGTGTAGGCAAACAACAAGGCTTAGTTTTCAGTGGAAGAAGGTGGTTTATTATATATATTTTTCAAATATTATGAAGTAAACAGGAAAGACAACATTATCTTCAAATCCAGTATAAAGTAGGAATTGGATAAATCTCTAAAATAATTTGATGTGGCATCAGCCTGCCTCAAATGGGAGACAGTACGATCAGCCTGTCTTTACCCCTAACATCCTTATTACTAAACTACAATAACAAATAAATCTTTGACAGTAGGTGACAGTTCAGTATTTTATGTCTCATTAGTGCCACCTACCGAGTGCTGGTCACATTTCAGAAGTCAATTTGCTATGTACTCCCAAAAAGAACTAATTGGAAGTAACAAAAGGATGACAATAGAGTGATTATACCTCCAGCATTTTCTTTTCATCCAAGCTATTTGAGAATTGGTTCAGTAGCCAGAGCAACGAATGTCAGGAAAGAATTATCTTTAAATTTCATTTATGTAAGTATGATACTTAATTGGATTAAGAGGGGCTTTAGCTTGAATAAAGCAAATATTAAGCCATACCTGCCTTACCTGTATAACAAATTTATAATAACAACTACATAAAATAATGCATGTGAAAAATAATTGACAACCACAAAGAATTTAAAAATGTAAAACGTTCTATATGATATAACCCATAAGGAAGTGACATTTTCAGTATAATTTTTTCCAAATGCTACAACTGAATTTTTTATCCAAGCTAGGCTGCTATTTTAGGTTCAATTGATCTAAGCATTTGGAAAAGCTGAAATATTTCATTTCACTGGAAAGAAACTTCTTATTTTTGATGGTTTAGAAATGCTTTGTTGGTAAATTTTCATTTCTAACAAAAATTAAGGAGTTATTTTTATAGCTTAAAGTTACTTATTTTTCAGTTCTAAAGATGCATTGACTCATACACACTGAACATGACCTCTGAAAAGCTAGTAATTCAAACTTCTGATTTTGGTGAACTTATTGAAGAGACATGAAGTACATAAGAACTTAAATGGTTAAATATCAAGGTCACTGACATTCAACTGTTGGTGAGTTTTATAAAACAGAATGATTCTATATAAGAAAAGTCTCACAAACTTTAGCTCTTTCACTACCTTTATGTAGACCTTGTCTGAAGTAATATAATAATAATGAATAATAAAACAGCATAACATTATAATTAAGAATAAAGTAAAAATAAAATAATTCCATCTATCTGATTAAAGACATTCATTGTTTCCTACCATATTCCTAACGCAGGTAGAACAGGAGAAATCAAACAATGTTCACATTGCGTATTTTCTTATCTGTAGTCTTCACCTGTATAACAAACAGCTTACAAATTTGGAAACATCTAAATATCTGTAAACACTTAAATATTTATCACTTTTGCCTGGATTGTCAATTTTGCCCAAATGTTTCCTTTCCACATAAAGATTTTAATATATTGTAAATAAAAGCCTAGCCAAAATATCAAAGTCAATTACACTGTGCGCAGGCAAG
Source organism: Murina feae (assembly GCA_004026665.1). Taxonomy (NCBI): domain Eukaryota; kingdom Metazoa; phylum Chordata; class Mammalia; order Chiroptera; family Vespertilionidae; genus Murina; species Murina feae. Next base: position 14,811 of record PVJC01003519.1, read on the forward strand.
TATATTAATGTTTAACAGTCATCTCTCTTTTCCCAATTCCCTTCTACATTCAAATTTTCCTGGCTGCCCCTCCAAATCCCCCAAAGGTTTCTCAGCATATGGAGGCCAATTATAAAATAGGAAAAGCTCCACTCATAGCTGATATATGCTGTTACAAAGTGCGCTGGAGAGGTTAAAAGACTGATAGGAATTTGGTCCACTGCATATAACCTGCAGCTATATTGCCAGAGAAAACAGAATTTGAATGAGTCTAGGTTAAAAAATAAATTACCTTATTGCCTTGAAGGCAGTCTCCATGGGTCACAGCTAAAGCCTTTTACTTTGGTATTGTATGGAGAATCATCTCTGTTGCCTCACCCCCACACCCCAGATAACTAAGTGGTTTTGAGGTTTTTGTGGTCAGTGATCTGATATTTTTTCACAAATTGTCTTTCAGAAAATGGAAAGTGTTCTCATTAGTTGAGTGGGAATAATTGATCATGCTAACAAATGTCTCTCTCAAAATCCATCATAATTTTAAGTCAAGGTCAGGGCATTAATAAGACTATTACCTTCCTCATATCTATTGTCTCTCGCTGGGTTCATATGTACGGATGTGTCTAGCTAATGTCAACAGCAGATAAAAATTTGTCACAGTTCAAGAAATTTAGTTGTGCTAATATTTATTTAAGAGGTACTGGCCTGATAATGATCATCAGTAAAAAATTTAGCCAAAAATGCTTTGTGTCTACAAATATATTAAATTTCCTTATCAGAAACTTCAATTCAATGAAAAACAACCGACTAGCCCTGAAACTAAGGGTGGCAGCATAAAACATAATAATTGTAAAGGTCAGTACTACTTACTGATCAGAGTGTATAGGTCAAATATCCAACTAAATAGTTTTCCCTCATTATCTCCTGTCATATATTTACCAACACTATGAACTCCATATTATTATCCCTATTTTGTAAGGGATAAAACTAAATCTGGAGAGGTAAAGCAATATATCTAAGGTCACCCAGCTAGACAGTGACATAAAAGAGAACTGAAGTCTAGTGAATCTCCACTTGCTAATCCTTGCATGTGCAAGGATTAGGATTTCCTGTGGTTTCTTTAATATATAAGTGAAATCATATGGTATTTGTCTTTCTCTGACTGATTTATTTCACTTAGCAGAATACTATCTAGGTAAATCCATGCTGTCACAAAAGGTAAGATTTAATTCTTTTTATGGCCAAGTAGTATTCCATTGTATAAAGGTACCATAACTTTTTTTATCCATTTCTCTCTAAGAAAAGGGTTCCTTTTTTCTAATTCACTTCCAGTCAGTCTGTTTACTAAGTTGTGTCCCTGTAGGACTGCTGGCTCAAATGGAGTGAGTTTTTCCAATTTATACAAAGACCTTAAGTGGCCTAGTATTAAGTCCTGTGTGTTGCCAAGTGTTCTAAAAGTCCAGACAGAAAAGTTAGTTATTAGCTCAGTTTATTAGGAGTGGGGTCATAGACATAAAAAAAAATAAATTTAGTCTGAACAACAAATAGGACTTTAATGGGGAAGATTAAGAGTATGGTGTGTGTGTGGGTGGGTTGGGGAGTGGGTAAAGTAGGGTCTTTTGGAAAATTCAAAGGATTCATTCGTTGAAAGAAATGAGACATTTAAGGTATACAAGATAGTCTTAAGTGGCTGAAGCATAGATTTTTCTAGAAAGATCCAAGATCCCATGGAAAAAAGACAACTTGTGGAATACTCAAAATGCTAAATTAAGGTGTGTAGTCTATGGTTATTAAGATTTGGAGAGCAATAGAGAATTTTGGAGGAAACAACAAAGCCAGATATAAGATGATTATATATTGGGTGCAGAACTTTTTGTGCAGGTAATATGGCAATAAGAAGACAATTGAGAAATTATTATACCAGACCTGAACCACGCTAGCATAGAAGTAGTAGAAGTGAAGAGGAGGGATAATCTATATTAATCTAAATGCAGTTATATTCTATCTTCCTGTGAGCATTAGTTTTTTGTTTTTTAAAACTTATTAGCTCTAATATATGTCCATGTAGGTATCAAGTTAAAACACTAAGGCTCTTTTTGAATTTAACCTTGGGATAATGATCATGAAAAATTAAAGATCTTGAATTGCAATTTAGTAGAATTATTAAATCAAAGAAGGAACTTTAATATCCAATATCCTCTTTTTTATTTTTTTAATTCTGACCTGAAAATATTTTTTTATTGATTTTAGAGAGAGGATGGGTGAGAGAGAGAGAGAGAGACATTGCTCTGTTGCCTCCTGTACACACCTCAACCGGGGATCAAACTCACAATCTGGGTATTTGCCCTGAATTGAACCCACTACCTTTTGGTATACAGGACAACACTCCAACTAACTGAGCCATTTGGTTCAAGGCTGGATCCTCTTAACCCCACGGAAAGATATGCCAAATGCATATACCCACACCTGCACGAAAACATATCTTCAACCTGGGCACAGAATATTTGGCCTTAAGGGGATGTTTGAGTTATTAAAATCTTCTGTGGACACAGATAAATGTCTTCAAAGAGTTCAATTTTTAGAGCCATTTATGGACTCGCCCTTAAACCATACTTCCACTAACAGTCTTGAAACCCTGGTAGGCTTTGAATAGATACTGAAAGCCTAATGCTTTTGTGTTCTACCTATCAGGAATCAGTGGAAGGTCTCTATATCATATCTGTGATATCAGTTGATTCCAAATTACTCCATCTACCAACCCAAGGGAATTTATTCCAGCAGGGTTTTGCTATTTCTCAAGATCTGTGTCAACTGACAATTGATTAGTAATTTTCAGCCATGTATTATTTATTCATTTTATAATTTTCTAATCCATTTAAGTTTCCATTCATAATTCAGTGTTACAAAATTTTAACAGGTCTATTGGCATAAAATCATCCTTCAGATTATTATTACTGTAAATTTTATCCACTGTTATCCAAATAACCCCATAATCACTACCTTTGTTGTTAGCCAATTGCTTTTAATAAATTATTAATTTCTAACATCATGATTAATAGTATTAGAAACCTGCCACCCCACCCAAAATAAGTTAGGAAGTCCTACCTGTATATACATTTTTATAAACCTTCAACACAAAAACTCATCTTAAATATTTGTATCTCAATAACATAAATGCTAGGATTGCTTTCCAGTCATTGTAGTGCACAGGAATGCTTGTGATGATAAGGTCACTAGACATTCACAGGACTTTCATTGCACCTTGAAAACTATATACCTTTAACATGTAAGGCTGGAAAAGTAATTTCATCTGAAACTATTAGAGAATATGTGACAGTTTTAGTTCATATGACTCATAAAACTCAAATAATTATAGTCAGTAGAATATTAATATAATCATCTCACATATGGTTTCATATTTCACTAGCTCTAGCACATTTGCATCCCAGGATCTATATTAACATTTTAAAGATAAATTAGCACATCTTAATACTTAATAAGTAGAAATTCATAGAAAAATGGACATTAAATTTTCCTTGTAAAAGGGAGCAAAGGTGATTTTATATTCGGTGTTCATAACAGGGAATACATTAATCAGCTTTCAAAAGCTAAATTTGTCTCAAGCTCATTACTATTCAAAGCAATGAATTTTCCCTGGTAACATGTCACAAAGGGAATAAGGAACGGAAGTTCTAATGATAGTCCAAAAATTTAGCACAGAGGTTTAATTCAGTAATCTGGAGTTCATCACGTACTTGTACATACACTTATGTTTGATTCTATAAGCATTCATAAATCAAAGGAATGCTCTGTATATTATAATACAAAATATTATTCAACGTGTATGATATTAAGAAAGAGTATATTGCTCTGTCAAACATAAATAATCATTAATTTTACCCACATTAAGGAATGCAACAAAAGCATGAATACTTTTTCATTATATCCAACACTGAAAAATTATAACAAATTGATGATTTATAGAACTTACATTGATGAAAATTGGGGCAAAGTCAGAAAAAGCATTGATGAAGGAACAATATTAAGCATGAGCTTCTGAGTTTGACTCTATAGCAAATAATTTCACAGAATCCATTGACTGTCAGATGTTTACCACCCTATAGATGCCTGGCTCACAGAGAACAAAAAATAAAACTGGTCAACCACAAGTTAAAAAAATTCAGTATTTTTCAGAAAGATCATTATTCAACCAACAAACCCAAAGGACCTACTTACAGTGCATAATGTTCACTAACTCCTTGAAATAAACTGAAATAATCTGAAAACCTGAGCATATTGGAAGGTATACACTAATGTACTAATATTTGTAATCATCACTAAGTTGTTAATAAAAATATTAACCATGTTCATGCAGCCAAGCTCAATACCTAAGTTTCTCATTTGCTAATAGCAATATGTGATAACTTCAAATGAGAGCCTTCCAAGGACAGGTTTATATGATGTATATTATCTCCTATCGTAAGAATCTATTAATTGAAGAGTTATCCTAATAGCCCTTCAAGTTTATCTCAGAATCACTTTTAGGAGAAATGCCCATGTCTGAAGGTATTTTGAAAGATGTGAATTATTCAAAAGGTGTCAAGAGACCCAGAAGCATTTGGGAAGTTGATGTGAATCTAAGAGTCAAGAAATATTCAATCTTCTGACACACCTCAGCTGTCTTGAGCTATATATATTTTTCTACTGCAGAAGGGACTATGGAAGTTAGGCTACTATTGCCTTTCTTTCTCCACTTTCTCCATATTCTTTCTTTCTCTTTAAGCTCATGTGCAGCAGATTTGAAATGCATTCAGGAATACATATATTATAAAGATTTTTAGTTTAAAAAAATAAAACATTTTCAGGTTTATTTCATTGCCAAAAAGTTGTGGTTAAGAACCACAGGGAAGAGAGACATAGGAAATTAAGTTAGCAGTTGTACAGCTTTTGGTCTCAATACTCCCGGTTCAGAGACCTATTTCAGTTCTCAAAAAGAGCCAGAGCAATATATTATCTGAATTCAAAATACAACATTCTCTCTCTTGCATATGTCGCCCATTCAGACTTCCCACATGTTTTATATTGGGTTCCATAGAAACAGATTCTGAGATAACAATAAGTGTGTAGGAAGTTTACTGAGGAGTGTTCTAAGGAGCTGACCCTGTAAGGAAATAAAGAAGGAAAGACAGCAAATAAAGAAGCATCTATAATGTGGTTGCAACTGAAGTATTCAGCAGTTCCAAAGGTCACCCTGAAGCTGTTTCAAGTTGTACTGAAATGAGATGGAAGCAGGCCTTCCAGAGCTGCATCAGCCAGTTTCTGGCTGTGTGTCACCTTGTGGGAGTGGATAGAAGCTTGGGTGAGATAGTTCCCTGCAGTGGATGGCTATGTTCAGTGAAGAATGTAGTTGTGTACCTCCAGCAGCCAATATTTCCAGCAGCAGAGGGATGATGCATGGGCAAAAACCATAGCATTTACCACACCAAGAAAGGAGTTGTGACTCGGTCAGGCTACCCCCAATTAAATAAGAACACCTCATTGGGCCTCACCTTCTGCATCATCTTATGATAAGGTGAGGCTAGTGCCTTAAGAGCTGGTCTGATCAACTGTGGCCAAGGAAAATTGTCTGCTTTCACCTAAACATAAAGCATAAAGCATAAAATGTAAAATATAAAGCATAAAGCATAAAACATAAAGCACAAAAAATTTCCGTGTATTCTAGCATGTAGGCACTTAAAAGTTTATAGACTCATCTTCACCTGAGTACAACACATGACCAACTTCTAAATACACACGCATCAATAACAACAATGTAATAATAATAACAATCTTTTATGTTAATTTGGTACTTATAATTCCAGGTACTGTGTTTAATACTTAAAATAACCCTTCTCATTTAATCCTAATAACAACCCGATGAGGTGGGTATTATTATTTTTGTTACAGATGGGAAATTTAAATCCAGAAACTGAAAACAGAAATGAATCCAATATCACACAACTGATAACTTGATAACAAAAACTGAAAGGAAAGGTTTCAGATGTCTTCATTGTAAGAACTTTTTCTAAATGATCTACACAGTCTGACTTATTACTGATCACATACTACTTGATGCTTAAACAGAACTCTGTTAATACCTTAATTTTAAGTACAAAGTCAGATCTACTTCATAATATTACAAATATTAAAAATTTGACATTCCATTTATTCAGGGGTCACATGATCTTAACTCTTCAGAATTGTTAAGAAACATGAAACCAGTTTGAAAGGATTTTTGTTCTGGTAAATATGAAGTAAAGAGGATTGGATGTTCTTTTCTGCTTTCTGCTTTAAGCAACTATAAAACTGAATCCAAAAAAGTAACAGTCATTCTGAAGTATAAGACAGCTATTAGAAGACAAGCAGGACTGTAATCATTAAGAAAAGGAAAGCAGACCAGGCCAGTCTGATTGTGTTGAGCTTATGACCTACAGGCAGCTTTCAGGAAGGCCAGCTTTAAGAGGCCACACACTGCTCAGGTAGTGGAAACCCTAATTGAGCCCGGTGTCGGCATTGAATTGAAGAACAAGAGATCAGTGTTTGAGGAGGCAAAGATGGATAGAATTGGAAGGATGGAGTACTACAGAAGTGGGAGCCAAACAGAGAGAACTCCAGAAGTCTGCAGGAATTCACTTGAGGCTCTGGCTGTGTACTGACTAGCTCATACCTGAGAAAAAGATCCCATTGCCTAAGAAAGAAACACCCATAAAGATTTGAAATATAAACTGGGCTGAGGATAGTTCTTTCTACACAGCCAGAGTGGGAAGACCTTGCCATGCAATGCTCATCCTTTAGAATGCTCAGAAGCACATTACTTTAGTTGTGAGCCTAAATTTGCCCTGTATCACAAGTTAATCTAAACCTATTGAGCCAAACTTAAATCAAGCCTCAGAGGTATCCTACTGATTCCAGTAACCTATCTGCATGCCAGAGCAAATTTTAACACTATTAAAAGGAAGACAATAAAATACAGTAACCAACAAAATGTCAGGCATTGAGTTAAAAATAACCAGGTTAAAAAAACACACATACAGGAATATAAAACCCACAATGGTCATTATAAATGGACAGACAAAAAATATAGAAATTATGGAACTAGGGTAGAGAAAAATATTAATATTGTGATTCGAAAAACGGAAAATTAAAAAAAAAGATAATAAAATTCAACTTCTAGAAATGGGTTGCCTCTAGAAAGTCTGGAAAAATATTCCTTATAAGGGAAAAGAGTAAATATCTTAAGGTTATGGGCCATATGATATCCATTGCAACTATTCAATGCTCCTTGTAGCACAAAAGGGGCCATAGACATTATCTAGATGAATGCTACAATAAATGGTGTCTTACAAAGGGTGTGTCTGATCAATGAGCAATAGTTCACTGACTCTTGATCTAGAGGTTAATATGTCAAAAATAAAAAGTGCCCTAAAAGAGTTAACTTCCAATGAAATCCTGTATAAGAAAAGATTAGTGGAAGTAGCATAATAACTATTCACTATGAAACACAATGATAAAAAAAACATTTATAGATAGGATCAGGTACATTTGGGACCACATCAAGCAGTCTAACATATACATAATTGGAGTCCCAGAATAAAAAAAAAAGGAGGCGGGGACAGAAATAATATTTGAGGAAATAATGGCTGATAGTCCCCCTAAAATTTGTTGGAAAAAAAATTCACAGATTCAGAAAGCTCAACAAATTCCAAGCAGATGAGAAAACTAAGGCTTGGAGTTGTTAGATTATTTTCCAGAGGCATTTTCATAATAAGCTATGATTCAAATCTGTTTGATGATTTGAAATCCAAGTTTTTACTTATTTGTTATACTTCTTCTCAAGCTTTGATGGTATGAATCTAGTCTTCACAACAAGAGGGAAAATTATATTTATTGAGAAACTAGCAATATATCAAGTGCTGTGCTACGTGTTATCGCATATACTATCTTATCAAATTACTAGGGGCCTGGTGCACAAAAATTTGTGCACTCGGGAGGTCCCTCAGCCCAACCTGTGCCCTCTCGCAGTCTGGGACCCCTCTGGGGAGATGTCCACCTGCTGGCATGCCTGGTCTGCCTGGGTGAGGGGCTGATGTCTATTTGCAGGCTGGCCAAGCCCTCCAGTGGGGACCTTCACCCCACTAGGGTGTGGCCAGCCTGGGTGATGGACTGAGGGCTGTTTTTAGGCTTTCAGGCTGCCCACAGCTCCCATTGACCCAATGTCCCAGCAAGGCTGGCTGGAAGCAGGTTCCTGGGGTTTATTTATCTTCTATAATTGATACTGTTCCTTTAAGATGAGGCCTAGGCAGGTAACGAAGCCTCCTGTCTGCTTCAGCTCTGTGGCTTCTATAATTGAAAGAATGTTGCCTTAGTAGTCATGCCCAGGCCTGCTGTTTGCTTCAGCTCTGAGGCTTCTATAATTGCAACAATGTTGCAAATATGTTGCCTGGAGCACAGAGAGGCCCAGCCGGCCAGCAGACAGTTTATTCCTGCTGTAACAGAAGCTGCCTGTTTACTTTAGCTCCATGACTGCTGGCCTCCATCTTGGCTGGGTTAATTTGCATACAGCTGCTCTGATTGGCTGGTGGGCGTGGCTTAGGCATCCCATAGAAGTGGTCAATTTCAATATTACTCTTTAGATTAGATAATGTCTCTATTAGATAAGAATAATTTCTCTCATTTTACAGATGGGAATGTTTAAAGTCACAGAGTTAATGCAGAATGTTTAAAAAATAACCAGTAATGGTAGAAAAAGACAGGTAGAATAAACCTCAGGTCTTCTGGATTTACAGACTGTCTTCTCCTGTAAAACTTGGCTATATGGATAGAGTACTTGAAAAAAGAAATAAAGCATATGTATTCTATAAGTAGAAATCATGTAGTTTGGAAACATTTGAAATAGAAACCTACTGATAAAGGAGGAAATGAGGCCTTTGATTATATATATATATATATATATATATATATATATATATATATATAATCCTCACCCAAGGATATTTTTTCATTGATTTTTTAGGGAGAGTAGAAGAGAGAGGGAAAGATAGAAAAAGAAATATCAATGTGAGAGAAACACATTGATTGGTTGCCTCTTGCATGAGCCCTGACCAGGGCCCGGGCAGGGGAGGAGCTTGAAACCAAGATATGTGCCCTTGACCAGAATCGAACCTGGGACCCTTTGGTCCACAGGCCGACCCTCTATCCTCTGAGCCAAACCAGCTAGGGCTTAGCATTAGTTCAAGCAATCACTGACACAATACAAATTATGGACAATATATTTCAGAGCTAGTGCACTAGCTCCCAGTGTGGCTATAACACTTAGACCCATAAAACCATGGAATTGTGAAATTATTTACAGATTGTAGAATTCAGTCTATTCTTTTTGGAGCCATGGAAATGTAGCCCAGTAGATTGTATCATTTACCTAAAACAGCATCATTGGTTACTGACTCTCTTTTCTAAGCAGTCCCCAATTTTATTCCAGAAAATATAAATTATTCATGCAGAAAGACAAACCCAATTTTGGCAGGTCAGAGATTTCAATGAGATGTGAATTGGTTCAGGATTGTGATGTATGAATTGAGGCAGCTTTCCGGATTGCCTTATCTCAGCTGTCCTTCTGTGAAACATACTATTTTGACTATCTAAATTGACCTCTATTCTATCCTATTCAACAATCATTGGCTATTTCATTAAGAAGAAGGTAAAGTAACAAAATGCAAAATTCTGAAAATTAAAGGATGTTATAAAGGATATTTATAGAGAGGTCATTTTCCCTTTTTGCCACATGTAAAATAACCCAAAATAGTTTGTGACTATACTCTAAAGAACTAAATGTAAATGCTTTATTTTAAGCAAATTATCAAAAATATAAATGTCAACTATATGCATACATACATAGCATTCATACATATATAGATTCAGGCATGCATGCTGTTCTGTAAGCCCCATGAAGACAGGGGCTGCATTATTCTCACACATTCCCAATAGCTTGCATAGCAGCTGGACAGCTGGTAGCTTTGGTGCTCAATATTTATTTGGTCAATGAAAAAAAAATAGTGAAAAAGCACAAACATTTGGAAAAGCATAGACCTAAAGCAATACATGTAACTAGATTTTAAAGTATTAATTAAAAAAGATTATAAATGACAATAATACATAACATTTATAGATTGATTTTCATGTGTTAGCCATCATGGGTAGTGCTTTTATATACTTTCATTCAGTCAATCCTGTCTTGGGTTCTGCATGAAATTAGAAGTCTATCCCCTTTCAGAATTAGACCAAATAAGCCTTAAATGTTTTTAATTTCAGAAATTTTAGGACCCCAAAGAATATATATTCAAAGACTCTATGTGACTTTCAGGGTTTAGAATAGTACTGGAAGATAGTGGTGATCAAGAAATGTCAGCAATTTGTATGTGTGAGTGTGTGTGTGAGAGTGTGTGTGTGTGTTATATCATAGAAGTGGCAAATCTGAGCTTTCCTTCATTCCTCTATCTGAAATTAAAAGCTTTTAGCAAATTTGAGCTAGCAATCTGATGTAGTTTCCTCAAATGTTAGTCTTTTATTCAGGAAGTTGCTGGAGATGTTATGGTCATTTTTAAATATTTAGGGCTTGGAAAATAGAAGTAATTTTAATAATTAAATTTCCTTAACACCTCCGAGTGTAGATCCACTAGTCCATGCTGAACAGAAGTTCATATATTGGCATCTTAATGGTCTCTAAAGGAAGGGACACACCCTCCCCCAAAGAGATAGATGGACAGTGTAAAAAGACATCAAGTCTTTGTATTCTGATAAACAAGAAGGTTCTTTACATTGGAGAAGTAGTACTCTTCCTTGCTTAAGAACGATGATTACTTTTTAAATTTTCTGTAATATACACAAAAAGGAAAAGTAATAGAAAATAGTAGATAGTTCACACCTGCCTAGTGTTGCTCAGTGGTTGAACATTGACTTATGAACCAGGAGTTAATGGTTTGATTCCCAGTTAGGACACATGCCCGGGTTGTGGGCTCAATCTGGGTAGGAGGCATGCATGAGGCAGCTGATCAATGATTCTCTCTCATCACTGATGTTTCTATCTCTCTCTCCCACTCCCCACCTCTCTGAAGTCAATAAAAACATATTTTAACAAAATAACAGATGGCTCAGGCTCTCACCAAAGACAGGAGGAATGTTCCCCCAAATGCTTTAGTAATTGACATACAACAATCCTATGAGGCAAATACTATTGTCATCCTCCATTGGAGAAACAGACTCAGAGGTGGTCATTATTTTTTGAGACCCCATATCAAGCCAAATGGTGAAAACCAGGGTTCAAACATAGTTTCTATGGCTCCTGAGCCCATGATCTTAGGTATCATGTGTTCCTTTTCCCTCACACTGACTTCAGATGAGAAAGAAGTATGTGCTGAATTCATTTCTGTGAAGTCCTTCATGCTTCTCAAGAGATCCCATGGCACATAGAATATTTAGTTAGTTCTCTGTTTGGTCTTTCCTTTTCCCATGAGATCAGGCAGGACCATGGGATAAGGGCCAAGCTCTGCAGCCCTCTCCAGATGCTATACACCCCAATAATCCCCTAAGCTCTTCACAGAAGAAACAAAGTCTGAGCTTATTTCCCCCTAACTCCCCATGTTTTAAGCCTCCAGCAATCAACCTAACAATATTCTCATGTGCCCTATAGCCTACCAGTTAACAACAAGCAACTCGGTCACTACCTATCACTACCTGGTTTTGTCGCTTACTAATGGTAACTTTGAATATATTACTTAAACCCTCTAAATTTTGTCTGCAAAATAGACCTGTAAGAGTGTATACTTCATGGAGTTGTAAGAATTCAGGGAGATAATTTCTTTAAAACACTAGTTAGCAATGCAGGCCATTTAATAAGCATAATGTATTTACAGATCAGCTTGTTTTTATTCTTTCCCCACTCTGCTCTAGTGGAGTACAGTAGACTAGAGAGCAGCTCTCAGGGAATAGTACTGTGCCTTATTCATGGAACATTCCCCTCTCTCCAGAGTAGGAAGAACCAGCGATACCATTCCTGAAAGATTTCATAACTGTTATGAACTGGTGACATCAGTGTGCCTCCTGCTCTTCCATTTTTGGAGCGGAAGTGTCTACTGAAGTCATCCTACCCCTGTGTCACCATTGTACATTGATCTTGTGTGGAAGACACCTTTTTCTTTTGTTTCATTAGATTCTGGATGACAAGGAGCCACATCTTAGTCATATCTAGATTTGAACATGATACAAAACACAAAATCCTGGACTTCATCCCTAGTGCTGTAATTAGATGAGAGTTTTGACATCCAGGGATGAGGGTGAAGACATGTGGGAGAGTATGAATGTCTGTGATCAGAGGGCACACTGTAGTGAAATATAAAATTAGCTACAATCCCTGAAGCAATGTGACTGTATAAAAGTTAGAAACTATTTCTTAAATCTGAGTTGGCGCTACTTTGCTTTGCCTAATGTAATAGCAGACATGAAGCGAGCAAAGGATTAAATAATGCTTGCACATTAGAGACTGACCTCTTTTTCTGCCTTTAGACCCTGCAGCTGTTCACATGTAAAGAAGCTCAGGTTATTATCCTAATTAACAGCCCTACCAATTGCCATACATGTAAAGCCAGCTTCACTATTAATTGATGTCTTCTATGGTGAGTTTACATCTGGGAGGTAGAACTGGGCATGCGTCATTTATTTTGCAGCACTTTTCCCTCAGGAACAAGTTGTCCACAGGTATTTTAGTTCTGCTCTGCTCCTCTCATGCAGAAATCTTACAGACTCAGGGAGGCATTCCATGAAACAAAGGAAGCCATGCTCTGGCACTGCCCAGGAGTGCATGGCATCTAAGAATAACACTTTCCCAAAGAGACAAGCCGTGTCTCTCCACCAACCTAATCTTTATGGTAATGAGAGTGCAATCAGGTGGTATCTGCCATATCCCTTTGTTTTCCAACTCAGTTGGATGATACTCTATAATGGTAAGACTGATGTTGTTTACTTAGTTCCTCACAGTTACCAACAATGAAAATTACGCTGCATTTTTCTCTTCTACACATGCAGTTACGGTTCAGGTTTATATTGTTTATCTTGAAAGAACATAGGAAGACTGAATTTTTTTTTAAATGTCTGACACTGGTATATATTTTTCTAAGCAAAAAAATTTCATTACTGTACAATGGTAGAAGTCCAACAGCATCCCCCCCTTGCAAATGTTTGTTGTGACTTTTGGGAACCCCTTTGAAGCAATCAACACACAGCAAGCCTATAATTCTGTTTCTGAAAAGAGGACAAATACTCAAACTCTCTTATCCAACAGCTCTGAAAGATCATTATGTTATTCTTTTTTATTGTTTTCTGTCCAAGACAACACTGATTCAACAAGGCCACCATCCCTTGCCCGTTGGCGACAGTTACATGTGTTATACAGTCATTTTTCCGCTTGGTGAAGAGAGCAATGAAGTTTTCTGTAGTTACAACTACAAACAGATCACAAACTAAATGAAGATGAGAAAAGCAGGTGAAGGAAGCAGATCTGACCCATCAATGGCTATATAACATTCTGGGTAGATGGACAATGGTAAGCAGATATATGGATCCCAAGGCAACTACTTGTCTATCTTGGTCCCTGCTGACCCTCAGCACCCACAACGCTGTCTAGCAGATGATGTATCTCTACTGAAAGACAAAAGAAGGGGAATGATTCAAAAGATTTGTGTTAGATCCTGGTCTCATCCTGGTTAGCAGTACCCTACCTTTTTCCTTAGAACAGATATTTTTCCATATCTATGGTAAGCATTCAGCCAAAAAAAAATATAGCAACACATCAGTAATAGTTAATGAAGTAATAACTATCATAGCTTATAATTTATTAAACTACCCAGAAATTAGGTCTATTCCATGGAAGAAAACAAGAATGAATCAAGAATATTTCCTTGTACTTATTTGTTCAGACAAATGTAAATGAAAGCCAAAATAATGATAATAAGAGGTCTTGATATATTTTTTAGAAAATTATAAGCCACAGTTCACTGATTTACATATGAGCAATTCTCAGGTAATTGAGAAGCATTGAATACTTGGGCCCTTGTAGGCTGGCTTACTGCTTTGCTGGCACTCCTGTCTGTCTGGCTGTGCTGACAGTGTAAATCAAGGCATTATTATTAAATTGACCACATGCCCTACACTTTTGTTTCTTTGTTTTGGGACAGAGATAGGAAATTTGACTGGGCCCCCAGAGATCTATGGGGGGTGGGAGAAAACACACAGAAAAGGAGGAGGAGTGGAAAGAAATGTGCAGTGATAAGTGATTTCTGCTGTAAACGTCATGACACAACATGAGTTTGACTCTGGCAGAAGCAAACTTGGCGATGTGGGTCAAGCATTAACCTACAGGGATGAGAGGATAACATCTCCTGAGACATGTCTCTAAACCACATCAAAAACTTCTATGAAGGATATGTAAGTATTATACAATGTTTTTTAAAAAATGTATGAGTCTAGTCTGTGTATTTTAACATGATTCTTGTGAGTGTGATGAGTAATAAGTTCCTCTACTTATATGGAGAGTAATATAAAGGTTAACCATATACTTCAAAATATTCTGAACTTAAACCTATAATTAGGATATTTGAAGAAGTACTTTTAATTGTTGGTGTTTTAAAGTAGCTCAATTATCTTACAATTCACTAAAGTAGTAGGAAATGGACTGTAATGAGAACGACCTAAACATTATTTGGTTGTTAAGATAGTGTGTGAGTTCATTATTAGATTTGTTATTTACTTTTCCAAAAAAAGGTCCTAGATATTCAAACATTTTCTTGATTTTATTACAAGAGGATTAGAGATATTAATTGAATTTTAAGCTTTTTAAGTATTTCCAAAATTATAATTTGATTAGTAACATGTCACTGTTGCCCTTCATATTTTCAGAATGAAAAGGGGTGAAATCTCATAATACAGGATTTGCTTGATGATTAAGGTTCTTTCTTGCTTCAAAACTTTATAAATCTTAAATTTAAAAAAATGTGACAATGAAAAAAACCCTTTAAAATGTCCTCCTTTAATGTTTGTTTTCAAAAGATTCTTTTCTCCTAAAACTATAAGAGGTGAAGCCTCCATCTGTGATTGGTCAATTCCACACCCTTTTCTTTGGATCCATCCAAATGTTCTTTCTTGGGGTGTTAGGGTTTGCAGTCTACGGGAATGAGGCTTTGCATTTCAGCTGTGATCCAGACAGGAGAGAAATAAACATCTTCTGTTACAATCAGTTCAGGCCAATTACTCCACAAGTAAGTTTTTCTGTGTGCCTATAAGCCTCACTCTACACCAGATAAAATTGTTTTCTTTTAAATATAAATTAATGCAAAAATGAAATTAAAAATACCTTAATAGGTATAATTTCTAGAATTATTACTGTTTTTAACCAGTTGTTTATTTCAGGTAAATTAATTTGAGCTGATTGAGAGTTTCTTCCAACATTTTATTATCTACCAGTGTTAAAATTATACTCCAGGCCTGTAATTAGAAAATGGAAATTACATAGCTACTAAAATAAAGTATTTCAACAATATTAGATAATTGGCAGGTGATGATAGTATAATATGACTACATTTTCACAATTTAATTTATTAATGAAAAGAGATATGTTCTTCATTACTACCTTCATTATATTATTTTTATTGCTTATAAGACTTATGAAACTTGGAATTCTTAAGTTACCCACTCTTGATAATCAATGAATTTTTCAAGTGTATTTTGGTTATATGTTGATTGATTTGACTAAGATATTTCTGACATACTTTAGGTGTTTTGGGCACTACAACTAGTGATTGTCTTAGTTCCTGGTGCTACTTTCCATCTACATGCTGCATTTAAAAGCATCAGTCCAGAATGCCTCCTTCAAAAGCCCATCTACACTATGGATTATATTGTCTCTGTTTTAGTAAGAATCAGTCTAGAGGTGATATCATTTTGGCTTTAGATTCATCTCTTTGGTTTCAAAGTCACGCCTCTCTACCGGTGTGATGCAGGATCTCTGGGGGGAAAGTTTACTATTATAAAATGCATGGTGCCAGATCACTTTGAGAAGACTATCTTTCTCATTGCACTTGTACACATTTACTGTAATTACCATGGTATTATGTGTTGCTGAGGTTTTTGAGATAATTTTTAGAAGACTATGCTTTCTAATTAAGCAGTGACCCAGAGGTTAATTGCTATCATACCACAGTTATTTATCAATCATTATAATTTATTTTTACCTTAGTCAGTGAGTACCTCAATATCAAACATAAATATTTATTCTTTCAATATATCCCAGTGTGTCCAAAGTTTATGTATAATATAAAATATAATGCTAACCTCTAAGGGAGGAATTCTTGAATAAATATTTCAGTTTATTTTAATTTTGTCATGCATTAGAAAATACACATAGAACTAATGTTAACTTGTTTAACCAGTACTTTTACATTACAGAATTCTATGCAGCTTTAAAGAAGATGGATTTCTTACTCTTTAGGACAGCATGGAGCAATCTGGAGAGTATTATGCTAAGTAAAATAAGCCAGTCAGAGAAAGACAAATATCACATGATCTCACTCATATGTGGAATCTAATGAACAAAACAAACTGATGAACAAAATAGATCCAGAGATATAGACGTATGGAGCAGCCTGTCAAATCTCAGAGGGAAGTTGGGACAGGGCCTGGGGGGTGGAGAGAGATCAACCAGGGAACTTACAAGCATACTAGAGGCCTGGTGCATGAATTTGTGCACCAGCGGGGTCTCTCAGCCTGGCCTGCAGGATTGGGCCCAAATCTGCTCTCTGACATCCCCCAAGGGATTCTGGAATTGCGAAAGGGTGCAGGCCAGGCTGAGAGACCGCACTGGTGCATGATCAGGACTGGGGAGAGACATAGGAGGTTGGCCAGCCATAGAGGGATTGCAGGAGGACTCCAGGGCATGTCCAGCCCATCTCACTCAGTTCCGATTGGTTGGATTCCAGCAGCAAGCTCACCTACCAGTCAGAGTGTCTCCCCCCTGGTGGTCAGTGCACATCCTAGTGACTGGTTGATGGTCAACTTTCTGTTCCCTGGTGGTCAGTGCATGCCATAGCAAGCAGTTGAGCAGCCTTAGCATATTATTAGCACATTACACTTTGATTGGTTGAATGTCTGACCAGAAGACTGGACACTTAGCATATTAGGCTTTTATTATATAGGATATGCATAGCCCATGGACACAGACAATAGTGCAGTGAAGACCTGATGAGAGGGTGTAGAGTGGAGGGAGCGGAATGAGTAAATAAAGGGGGGGGGGACATTTGTAATACTTTCAACAATAAAGATATATATATAACAAATATTTATAGAGTTCTCTGACATACAATATCTTAACAGATCACAGTATTTTGTGGGTAGAGAAACTTTTATTATTCCTTTTATACAGAGTGAAAAATTTGGGCTCAAGGAGGTTAATCCATAGGCCCAAATTTACACAATCATACTGGAATCTGGATCTCCTAACTCTGAAGTTACTCTCTCTTTCCATTGAGTCATGCAGTTTAAACTTAAGGATATAATTATATTTGCAGTCATGTAAAGTATAACTTATTTAAGCACAAAAGTTGTAAGTTAATTATTAAGAGTCGTTCTATATTTGATCACTAACTTGAAGAAATGTGGCAATTACATTTTTAATATTATACTCTACTGTTTTCCTGAAATTTTAAACATTAAATGATACGGTAATATAGCCTCCAAATAAATAAAGTGGTATAAAAAATATTGTGCAAGGCTTTCTTATTTCTTGTTGAAATAAATTAAAACCTCTGTGCTCATAGACATAACTATCACTTCTATATTCAAGATTATTGAAATGGAAAATTATATTTATATTACATTAGACTTTCTAAATAGCCATGAAATTATTTCAAACACAATTTTATATCAATTCAGTGCATTTCTTTTTATCTGTCTGCCTTACCAATAATCATCTTCATTTGGTGTAATTTAAAATCTTTATGTATGACTGCCTTCTACTGGAGCCTTATTAGAGAAATAAGTAGAGTCAGTCAGTTACTGAGGTTTTCAATCTTTCCCTCAGTATTATTCAGCCTATGTTTGATGTCACGAATTTCTTGATTTGGAATTTTTAAATTCTCGAGGCTTTTTCCACATGAGTACACAGGAGAAAAATTCAGCTTACCAACATTCAACAAATAGCTGCTGAGTATCATTTACCATTTACTGCATTGAGAGTTCATATACAAAGATAACTAAGATTTAGTACCTTTAGGAGATCATATTCTAATGGGAGGTTCAGTGGCATAACAAGAGGGTTGACTGGTAGAAATAGCCCACTCTGAGAGAAGAATATTTATTCACTGTCTTTGTCTAGAATCCCTAGCCCCTAGTGCTAATAAACAGCAACAATGTTTAGTTCATTTCATTATTGTTGTTAAATTCATTAAAGATAATGCACACTTAATTGCCTGCCCCAGGGTAGTCTGCTACCACCAATCCTCACACACACACACACACCCACACACACACACACACACACACACACACAAATGTCTTCATATTGAGTAATACTTCCCTGCACCTTTGGAAGGCTGGTAATTTTTTTATTGGATGCCATAATGGGTGTTTGACTTTGTTGAATGCTGGAGATATTTTTGTCTTCCATAAGTATACTCAAACTTTATTCTGAGGCACAGTTAAGTTACTTGGAAACAGGGTTTTTTGTGATTTTTTTAAAAAGCTTTATTAGGTGGGAACTGGTGTAGCCCTCACTGAAGGGCTAATGTTGCCCCATTACTAAAAGTAAAGCCTTTCTGAGAGCTTTAAAAAATTCTCCTTTGGTGCTCCAGAAATATTATTCTTCCACCATTCTCACAGTCTTCAATTCCATCCTCAAACTGATAGAGTTTTATTACACTTGGGTTGCTATAGCAAAATAGCCAGACCTATAAACAAACGAAATAAATTTCTCATCATTCTGGAGGCTGGGTTTCTGAAGTCAGGGTGGAAGCATGGTCAGGTTCTGGCGAGAGCTCTCTGTTGGTTACATATTTCCCGTTGTGTCTTCACAAGGTGGAAAGAAGGTAATAGAGCTCTTCAGGTCGCCTTTATAAGGACACAGATCCCGCTCATAAAGGTTCACCTTTATGCCTAATCTCCTCCTAAAGGTCTTACTCCCCAATATCATCACATTGCAGGTTAGGATTTCAAATTAGAAATTAACTAGGAGGAAAATAAATATAACAGCACAAAATAGAACACTGCAAGCAATAGAGAAAAATCAAACAAAAAGCTGGTTCTTTGAAAAAAAATCAGTAAAGCAGAAAAACTTCTCACTAGACTGATTGAGCTAATAATGGAGAAAATGAAAATTAGACATTCCATAAATGAAAAAAGGCCCATCACAACAGAACATTAAGATGACTGCAAGAGAACACCATTTGAGCAATGTCATACCAATAAGTTTGATATTTAGATAAAAGGAGCAACTCCTTGAAAGGCATAGATTGCTAAAAACTTATTCTACAATAACTAGGAAATATGAATATTCTTTAAACTGTTAAAGAAATTAAATATAAAAAATTAAAAGCCTTTTCACAAAGAAAATGTCACGCCCACATAGCTTCAGTGGAGAATTCCATCAAATGTGTAAAGAAGAAATAATAGTCCACAATTTCTTAAGAACTAGAAGGGAATATTTGCCATTTCATTTAATGAATAATCATTTAACATTGATTTTAAAAATACCGAACAAAAATATATTAGCAATTGTAATACAGCTAATGTATTATGTGTAGATCTATACTAATAATAGGGTAATATGCAAATGGGTCGGGACGCCATCACAGTAATGACTGATTAGCAGGCTGTGTGCACAGAAGGCGTGGGTGGGCAGGGACTTGCAGTGTTGGGGACAGAGGCCTCTCTGCACACCTGCACTGGGCGTCCACAGGTGCTCAGAGAGGCTCTCTGCTGCAGGCCCAGCCAGGGGTCTGCAGGTGTGCGGAGAGGCCCCTCTGCCATGGGCCCAGTCTGGGGGTCTGCAGGCACCCAGAGGTCCACAGGTTTCCCCCAGCTCCAACCTACCTCTTTAGGGCAATGGATCGTGGGACTCCCACACTATGACAGGGCACAGGCCAGGCTGGGGGACCATCCCCCCGACCCTGAGTGCACAAATTTTGTGCACCGGGACACCAGTGTGTATATATATACTACATCATGGGGTTCAAATGGGGATTATCCCAGGCATAAAAGGTTTTTTTAACATTTGAAAACCAATTAATGTAATTTAATGGGATTAAGGGAATAAAGAAGAAAACCCACAGTCATCTTAATAGAAGCAGATAAAAGCATATTAATCTTAATACCCATTTATTATGAAACAAACAAAAAACAAAGCTATCACTATAAAAGGTAACCACATAGCCCAGCCGGCATGGCCCAGGGGTTGAGTGTTGGCCTATGAATCAGGAGCCAGGAGTTCATAGTTTGATTCCTGCTCAGGGCACATGCCTGGGCTGCAGGCTCAATCACCAGTGTGGGGTGTGCAGGAGGCAATTAGCCGATCAATGATTCTCTCTCATCATTGATGTTTCTATCTCTCTCTCCCTCTTCCTTCCTCTATGAAATCAATAAAAAATATATTTTTAAAAAAGGTAGCTATGAAAATTAAATAAAAAGTATCTGAGAAATTCTATATGCAACATCTCACTTAATTGTGGAAGAATGAACAATTTCTCCTATAATTGTGGAAAAATCAAAGATGTATATTTTTACCACTTCTGGTTAACATTAAAACTAGAGGTCAAGACAAAATAAAAACAAAATAAATATATATTCTGAACTTATACTTATTAGCAAAACAAAAAATACAAGATATACATATTAGAAAAATAATATTTTTAAAGAAATGAACATGTACATAGTAAATTCTAAAGGATGTACAAAAAGCTATTAGAATAAATAAATTTATAAAGGTTAATATTTCTGTAGAGTAATAAAGAATGAAATTAAAATTTTTTTAAATGTCATTTGAAATATTATTCAAAAATGTGAAACACATAGGGATAGATTTCACAATAGATGTTCTAGATTTGTACAATGAAAACTACAAAACAATGCTGAAAGAAATTAAAGATGCTTTAAATAAGCAGAACAATAAACGACGGTCATGATTTGGAACACTTAATCTTTTTTAACTCCAAATTGATCCTTAGTTCCCATACAATTCAAGTCAAAATCTCAGCCAGCTTTTGTAGAAATTAAGATGCTTTGAAAATTTATATGAAAATACAAAGGACTTGGAAGAGCCAACACAATTTTGAAAAAGCAAAATAAAAGTAGATGACTCACACTACGTACTCTCAAGACATGCTATGAAGGTAAAGAGTGTGGGGTCGGCATGGGGTCGGTATATTGATTACAGTAATACTAAAAGATTAGCATTAGCTCTACAAATATATAGTTGTGTGTTTTTGTTTTTAATTCACTAACATAATTCAATTATGCTGGAAAAACAAGATATGCATGTTGAAAAAGGAACTGTAATTTTTACCTCCAGTCCTTTCCCAGCCGTGGATGTATAAGTAGGCCTGGCCAAGTCATCAGGGTCTCCTCTTCCAGTCTTCTGCAGGAATTTTTAAGGAAAAAACTATCTCTAACTAGTAGAATGTGAGTCTCATGGTATTAGAACCCAAATTTCTACCATATACAGTGTACCCCAAACATACAGCAATGGATATATATTTTCCTGATTACATTGGTTGAGTCCTGTCATTTGCCACCAAAATAGTTGTGACCACAACTAGAACATACAGTTTTGCTATGAGATGATCACACATACACTGGAGTCTAGGGAGTGGTGCAAAACATTTATTTATCTTTCTATCAAAACACCTGTCAGTTCCAGTATCTCTCCCTTTTCTTCTTCCTGTGTTTGCCCTCTCCCCACTGGCCAAGATTCTACTTCCATCCTGAAGGGTAATGTAAGATTTTTCAGCAAAGGAGAATTGACATTTTTCTTCATAGTAAAATATCATAGTGAATTCTTTACTGTAAAATATCAACAAGCAAACCCAACCTAACGTTGTTCATATTTACTTGAGTCACAGCATAATTTCAATGTATTATTAGACTAACAGTTATCTATGTTACTTTCCCCACTCATATAAATTATCCTCTACTGATGGTAGTATGGTACTTAGGGAAAAAAAGATCATGTGCTGGCAGATGGAGTAAAATCCAATTCTAAGCATTTCAATTAATTGGATATTTTGCTCCTCTTCTCCTAGAATGTATGCAATTGAGAAACCTCCATTCCTGAAGTAAGTGATTAGGAAAATAACAGAAAGATGCAGCTTTCACCAGAAAGGAAGAACAACACTGGTTTTTTGGACATAATATGAAATGGAGAAAAGACAAAACACAAGAATGTATTTTTGATCTAGAGAGCCATTCAAGTCAAGTAGTAGTGGCTAGGTTCACAGGCTCTGAAACTAAAGTACCTGGATTTTAATGTTGAATACTCATACTTACTGGCTGTGCCCTAGTACAAGTTATATACATCCTATGTCTTATTTTTCTCATCTGTAAAACAATGAAAATGATAATACTACCTTTCTCATAGGGTTGCGATAAAAATTAAGTGAGTTGATATAAAACTCCTAGAAACATGTATGATAAATAGATCTTTAATAAATACTTACTAGTTATTATTACTTTGTTGTGGCAGAGGTGAGGTGAAACCAATCCTATTGTTGGCCTTAATCTCAATAACAGTAAGTATAGTCTTTGACCAAGGCAATCAGGGCAGAAGGTCTGGCTTGAAAAGCGTAGGGAAGGCTTGTAGAATCAGGTGTGCACTGGTGATTCATTAGGGCATTTGTCCTCAACCCTAGATATTCCATTACAATTTCTTGAAGACTTTTTCAAAATACTGGTATTTAGGATCCAGCCCAGAACGATTAAATCTGAATGCCTGGTGGTAGGATCTACATATGAATCTTAAAACACACACACACACACACACACACACACACAAACCTTCTGAGATTACCTTTAAGGACAACCACAGTTGAGAATCAAGAAGTAATACAAAGAGAATAAATGAGAAGTCATAAGACAGAGAAAGACATTATGGTTATCCCACTCTGCTTTGCTTCATTAATTTCTCTACCAATCCAGCAACTTCTGACTGGAAAGTCAGGATAGTGGGAGTAAGAGAAAGAAATCATAATGGCTTTGTTTGTTTGGGCTGCTATAACAAAAGACCACCATCTGCATAGCTTATAAACAACAGAAATGTACCACCTCCCAAAGGTCCCACAACCTAATACCATCACATTGGGTATTAAGTTTCAACATATGAATTTGGTGGTGGTGGGCACAAATATTCAGTTCATAGCATATACATCCTCAAGTGATATTAAGCATGTTGCTGAGATTGGGGGAGAATAAAGAACTCAGTTTCTTTCTGAGTAAAAAAACAACAACAACAGACCCATAATAAGGTGATGGACTCTGCAAAAAAGAATAGACGAAGAATGTGAAGTGGGAGTAATATAAGGACATAGAGCAACGCCTTCAGGGGTTGGGGTCAGTTTAGTGTTGATTAGAGAAGAGTAGACAGAGGAAATTTTCGGAGCTTGAGATCTTGTTTCTTGGAAGTGGTGTGATTTCAATGAAAATAGTTTTCAGATGAACTCACAAAAATGTGGATTAACATAAAATAAAGAAATAATGAAAGGTTATTCATGGAGGTAAATAAAGTGAAAGATGATAGTATGGGGTAGAGGGGAAAGAAAACAGAACTGAAGTCACTGTTGGTAGAAGGAAAAGTTGATGCCTACATTGTTATGAGTCAGTAGCACTGAGCAAGAAGTATACCAGGACACCTTGTCTGTACATTGACAAGTAATGAATATCCCCAGTGCTTTGCAAAGTGTTCATCATTTTCCAAAAATAAATTATTTACAGATTATTCATTCACTTAGTATACACTATCCAATTCAGAAGGAAAAACTGTTGGTTACTTTACCAATGTGTCAATATGGCAGAAGGTAATTTAAAATTTTAAACACATCATCTCTCATCTTAACCAAGAATTGAATGGACAGTTTCTATGGACACTATTAATACGATCTGAGGACTTGGAAGGGATAATTCCTGAATGATGCTGAGGACAATTCACGCCTTTATCCTTTTTTTCCAATCAACAAACATTTTGTTTTGTTTTTTTCCCTTTCTATCCTTCTGCCATAAAACGGGTGATGGGGCCTTGTGACCATCACCATCACCACCAACAGAAGTTAAAACAAGACGAAAACTCTCCTCCTTCCTACCAGGAGAGCGCGCTGGTGTCTCCCAGACTTTATCCTGAGCGGAGCACGCGGAGGTGGCTCCAGCTGGCAGCCCGTAGTTGACAGGCTGTTGCTTAGCAACGGGAGAGTGGGCGGGATTGGCCGTGCGCGCTCGTGCGCGTGACCTCCCCGCGGAAGCGGAAGTGGCGGTGGCGCGCGAGCAGGAAGTGGCCGGGCTTGGCGGAGAGATGGCCGCGCTGGCCCCGCTGCCGCCGCTTCCGCCGCAGTTTAAGAGCATACAGCATCACCTGCGGACGGCGCAGGAACACGACAAGCGGGACCCCGTGGTGGCCTATTACTGTGAGTGTTTCCGAGCCGCCGGGCCTTCCGCGCCTCCCGGGCCCGCACACCTCTCTCTGCTTCCAGGGCCAGGCCCCGCCTCCCGGCCTCGGACTGGATTTCTAGCCCGCGCCCCCTCCTCCCTGGGGGTCCGGACCTTGGCTCTGCCCCCGGTGCAGGTCCCGGAAAGGCGAGGCTCCATAAGCACCGTGGTGCCCACCGCCCTCCTGGTTCAGGCTTCCGTGTTCCTCAGCTGACTCCATGGCCCCGGGAGCTCGGGGGCCGGCTGGCCTAAGGGCTGGCTGTCTGTCTGTCCGTGTTGTGTCTGTGTGTACACACGCGAGCCTCCGATCCGCACCAGGGACACCTGACAGCGACCCGGGTAGCCGAGTCATTGAGTCGCGGTGTGGAAGGTGGTGAGTGTCCCGGAGACAGAAGCGATGTGGACAAAGGGAAGGCAGGTGATGGGCTCCCCAGGAGCGACGACCGCCCGAGCCAAACTGAAGTTCTATGGAGCCTTCAGTGCACGCTCGAGCGCGGCCCAGGCTTCGCTGACAGCAGCGAGTGGCGCGAGCGCCCGACACTTGCAGCAAGCCCCCTTTTATCCCGCCATGGGGTTTGGCAGTGATTGATTAGTGAATACACATGGAAAGCAAAGCTTTAGGTCAACTAGGGTGCAGGGATGAAAAACTTCAAAACTTTATCATGCGGTTTAGGGAGTTTCTGCCCGCTAACGAACAGGTGCTAATCTACCGGGGGGATCGCTCTGAAGGCAGAGCAGCTGCTATCCATCATAGGGAGTTCTTTCTTTAATTAGCTCATCCTTGGTTAAGTGCTACATTCCCTACTGGTCTTTTCCTGGAATCAAATCCTTGATTCTCGGTGTCCCCCTTCCTCTTCTGAATGTCTTATTTTCCTTGTTATTTAAGCCAGCAAGCATCTACAGAAGCCAGAAATAGCAGGGTTAAAACTTCAAAGTTTTTATATAAGATGGATGCATCGGACAGACTGACCTTGTAAACATAGCAGTAAGTGCCGGCTAATTGTGACCAATGCAAGCCCGTTCCGAGCTCACGCAGGGCTCCGTGGAGGGCGCCTGCCACAACTCCACAAGACGCGCGTTTGGAGTTTCCCAGCCCCGCTTCTGCACCCAGGCTGCGCTCTCCCCGCAGGGAGAATTTCTCCTCTTCCTACGGCCATTTAGACGTCTGGTCGCCAACGTTCCCACTTCGGTCGATGGTCATAACCTACAGTTGATGCGAAGGGAGCGCGGCTTAAAATTGTTCCGACGTTTTTCCTTTGCAGTGAAGAGAGGAGTTCTAGCAGCGTTACGCCAGTTTTATTTTATATTCCATACTCCAGCTTTATTGCAAATAAGTAACCTGGCAACTGTAAATCTTTAGAAAAGGACTTTTCAGAGTTAAGCTCCACGTAAGGTTTCCTCTGCTGTGAATGTGACTAAAGTCAGCTAAAATCTAACCCGCCCACCCAGCCGTCCCCCAGGGGTACCCATTTTCATTTCTCCCATGCGCAGGGCCCTTTCGGACCGCCGTGCGCTTCAGCTGGGAGCATCGACCTCTTATTCTCCACTTGGCAAATTCCAAAGGATTAAAAACCTAACCCAGATGTCACCTATCCTGTAGTCAGGCAGTTGAATACTCTCCGGGCTTTGCCTCATTTTGTTCAGATCTTACAGGATGATTTCAGTTGTGCTTGTTACCCGGTTCCTCAAGCAGGGACCATTCGCCGCTCATTCAGCCCGTGTTTATATGGAGCGTGTACCTGTGTCAGGCATTGCCAGGCGCTGTGGCTACAGTGCCCCGCATCCATGGGGTTTCCCCGCATCCATGGGGTTTCCGTGCGGTGGGGTGGGGAGATTAAACAGTATGATGAGTATGTTATGTAGACGTTTAGAAGATTATGGAGAAAAATAGAGCAGGGGAAGAGACGAGGAGTGCCAGGACAGGAGCAGGGCGGTAGGGAGGGCGGAAGAAATTTCACTTTCACAGTGGCCTGTGAACTGCTTCAGTGAGTTCATGTCTGAGCAGAGACTTGAATGGAAAACAGGCTTGGCTTCATCTGGCAAACAGTGTTCTCTTTCCTCCATAGAGGGAATAACATATGCAAAGGTCCTGATTGAAGGAGGGAGGATCAGGGATCCGGTGTAACTGGCGTGGTTAGAGTCAGGAGAAAGACGACGTGATTGGACAAAGAGGTCATCACTCACAACAATGAAGTAGGAGCTATTGTTCACGCTCAACCTCATTCCTATTCACGGGCTCTGTGTTGTATGTCTTTGTGATACCCAGAGACCCTTTATTTCCTGTGTCCTTATCCTCTCCCTCTCGCCACTTCTTTCTAAACTTACCCCAGTTTCCTTCATTTAAAAAATAAAAGAAATTCTCACTATGGCATTCCCCTAAAGTTGCTGTCCTGTGTGTCCAACCTCAAAGGGTAGATTGAAATAACTGCCTGTAATTGTTTTTACAATCTTATCCCATAGAATCTTTTCAGCCCATTGAAATCTGGTTTTCATGCTCGTTATTTCACTGAAACTGGGCTCAGCAGGTCAGGAACCAACGTTTTTATTGCTAAATCCAACTTAAAAATATTTTTTAGTGAAACATATGTATATTAGAGAACATATAGTGGGTGTATGCAATTTGAGGAATAATAAAATGAACATTAATGTACCCACCATGTTTGATGTTATTAGACTTTTAAATTTTTGCCAAATCTGGTGGGCATGAAATGGTGTGTTATTGGAGCAAAATTAGCAATTCATTGAGTCTTAATGAGATTGAGCATCTTTTCATATGTTAATCATTTGTGATTTCCTATTGAAATATTATTTATTGCTTCTGACCATTCTATGTCACCATATGTGTTAATAATCTAGATATTATTCCTTTGTTGTACGCATTGCAAATGTCTCCTCTGAGTTCATAGGTTGATTTTTCATTCCATAAAGTCCTTGATGTTCAAGTTGTTAATTTTAAAATATAGCCAGTTTACCACCCTCTTCCCTATAATTTGTATTCTGATTTTCTACTTACTTTTTTTGTGTGTGTAAGTAGGACCTTGTATGGGACTTAGGCATATTATTCTTTATCTGTCTTCTCTATTTTCTACTGAGATTTTGATGAGACATGTGTTGCACTTATTTATTTCTTTGTCTCTTCATGCTTTCAGAGTTTGCATCACTTTGTCTCTCTGAACTACATTTGGTGTAATTTCTCTAGGGCTGTGCTCATCTTCATATAGGTATCCTGTTGTATAACCCAGGTATTGTGTTTCTACTTTATTTTTTTATTTCTAGACCTTCTATTATTGTTTCTTTTCAAATTGACCTACTCATTTTTGTTAATCTTTGGTTACTATATTTCAGAAATCCTTAGTGCGGCCATGGAGGCAGAAGAGGCTCCCTCTCTCGCAATGCGCTCACCAGCTGTGAGCCCCGCTTGGGCTTCCGGCTGAGCAGTGCTCCCCCTGTGGGAGCACACTGGCCACCAGGGGGCAGCGCCTGCCTTGAATGTCTACTCCCTGGTGATCAGTGTGCATCATAGACACCGGTCCTTCCAGTGTTTGGTTGATTTGCATATGAACTTTTTATTATATAGGGTGAGGAAGTCACCTGAAGTTTGTAAAGGTGAATCTCAGAAGATGAGGGAATTGTTCTTAGAGATTAGCAGCTTTTGTTTGGTCATTTTGGATTTTATCCAGAAGGATGAAGAGAGACAGTTTGGGACCACGGTCCTATGCAACAGGCTTGGGGAGGATTAGCTGTGGGGACAAAGACATGGAAGAACCACACTGGAAAGTTCTCTTATATACATATCTGTTCAGGCTAAAAAAATAAAAATAAAAATAATACACACAAACAAACAAACAAAAAAATTAGCCTGTATTGCCATGTGTTGAATTCCCAAAATGGTAAAGAGATTTTATGAAATGACCTTAACTTTTCATTCTCTCTTCATTATTAAATAATGTCATTCCTGAGGTAAGGGAAAAAAGGGTAAAAGAGAAATGCTTAAGGGGCCATTGCCTTTTTCATCCAAGTGACAAGCTCACGTAGGGGTTTGTGGCTTATCAAAATTTTATAGTTGGAATTCAAATGACTTGAAGCATGTAGGATGTAGGTTAACATATTTATTCAGATTGGAAAATTAAGTTGTATTTTTCTGAAAAAAAACTTCATTGGCTGATTGGTTTGGTTTTAGCATCAGGTTTTGTCTTTTATGTAATAAGGTAGACATTCTCCTTAAAATAAATGGCTATATCTTCAACTCTGGGATGTTCTGCTTTTTTTCAGAAATACATTTAAAACAAGTGATAAGTTAACTTGTTTATTTGCCAGAAGATGTTGAAATAAATGGTATTTTAGTTTCCACAATCTTGTATCTGTCTAGCACAAACAAGAAGCCTCTGACCGAAAACAAATAAAAAAAGATGGATCTTTGTAAGATCTTTTTTTATATGCTTCCTGGGAATTGAGAAAGTGAATACCTTTACTGATAGGGTGACAAATTCTTTTGTTTTAAAACAAATTTTGAGGGAGAGTTAATTGAAATGTCAGCCAAGGGATAATTAAAAATAATACTTGATGATAGGTGATTACAAGGCTTTTAGTCCATACTCAGAAGGAATTTAAAGAATGCAATGGTTTGCTATGACAAAACTTTGATGCTCATCTGCTCTTTTATGTGAATGAATTTTCTCCCATATTACATTCATAAAAGTGGAAACAAAATCAATACTCTAATGTGGTTCATTATGACGATATTGTTTCATAGATAATGCAGTTATCTTATGCAAACATAAGATGCATTTCTTTTGTTTGTTTGTTTTTTGTTAATCCTCACCCAAGGATATTTTTCCAATGACTTTTAGGAAGTGTAGAAGAGAGAGGTATGTAGAGAGAGAAACACAACAATTGGTTGCCTCCTGCATAAGCCCTGACCAGGGCCTGGAAGGGGAGGGGCCTGCAACCAAGGCACCTTGACCGGAATTGAACCCGGAACCCTTTGGTCCGCAGGCCAATGCTCTATCCACTGAACCACATAGGTTAGGCATAAGATGAATCTCTAATAAAATTTGGCTTTTGTATATAATTATTAAGATATATAAAATTAATGTTTGATCAGTTATCCTATATAATAAAAGGGTAATATGTAAATTGACCCTAACAGCAGAATGACTGGAAATGACTAATCACTATGACACACACTGACCACCAGGGGGAAGATGCTCAATGCAGGAACTGCCCCCTGGTGGTCAGTGCACTCCCACAGGAGGAGCTCTGCTCAGCCGCAAGCCAGGCTGCCAGTACAGTGTGGTGGTGGGAGCCTCTTCTGCCTCCTCAGCAGCTCTAAAGATGTCTGACTGCAGCTTAGGCCTGCTCCCTGCTGTCTAGTGGACATCCCCCGAGGTCTCCTGGGCTGCTAGAGGGATGTCTGATTGCCAGCTTAGGCGTGATTGCCCAGGAAGTGGGCCTAAGCCAGCAGGTGGACATCCCCGAGGGTTCCCAGACTACGAGAGGGCACAGGCCAGGCTGAGGGAGTCCCCCCCATCCCCCGCCCCGAGTGCACAAATTTTTGTGCACTGAGTCTCTAGTGCATTATAATAAGTATAAAAACTAAATTTTAAAAGGAAAATTTTAACACTTAGCACCTTACCTCACAGGAAATTTTGATTAATTTAAATTTTAGCTTTTGTATACTTTGCAGAGACATACGATAAGCAAGTTAGGAATTTTGAGCATACAAATATATACATGCATTTTTAAAATTGTGTTTATTTTATTTATTTATTTTTGAAGGGAGAGAGAGAATCAGGAACATCAATGTAAAAGTGGAATATGGATCTGTTACCTCCTGTCGGCCTCTTACTGGGGTTCGAACCCGAAACCAGGGCATGTTTCCTGACCGGGAATTGAACCAGCATCTTTTTGGTTCATGGGAAGACACTTAATTGACCAATAAATATTTTTTATAATAAATAAATATTTTGTATAATAAAATTTTATAGGATAAGTAAATGGAAAGATGAGTTAAAAGGAATTACAATAATGCATTATTTGTGACTTAAAAGAGAGCTTTTTGTGTTTTAAAATAGAATGTGGTAGATACCAATTTGCTATATTCTCAGATGAAAAAGTATAATTTTTAGATTTCAATATTTAATGTAGTATAGTAGTTATATTTTTTGTACCTATTTAAACATCTGCTAAAAAGTAGTAGATGTTAACTTTAAAATGTGTGAAGGGATATTTTTCTATGGTGTCAGCGCAAACAAAAATAATGGGCAGGTTTGAGCTCTGTATACCTCTCTTTTTCTTTAATAAAGCCAGAAAAATTTTGAGTCCCCATTAAACATGGACACTGTGTTATCAATATTTTTATTCTGTCAGGTTTGCTGTTGTAGATAAAGCTAAACCCAGAAAGATTTCTTCCGTTTGAATTTGCTTAATTAACTAAACATGAAGTTTTAGGTTTGGTTTGTAAAAGTCTCCTCTAGGGGGTGACGTTGTACAAGGCTTTCCATGACCTTGTATAAATGTTCTTCAAGAGCCATTTATTTATATAATCATAGAAAACGCAAATCCACTTTTCAGGAAGTTGTAAATATGTATGGTTATTTCAATTCTGAACAAGTGCAAAATTATGGTTTTGTTTAAATAAAGCCTAATAATGGATTTCCTTATTGGTGGTGGTAAGCCACATACATGAATGTTAGGATTAACATTTAGTTGCCTATTTTTTATTGTTGTTAATCACACAGAAACTGGGTTTTCTAAAGCCATGCAGATAAGCTTAACTAAGCCCATAAAAATAAGCTACTTTCTTTTTTGTTAATTTCTAAATCTGTAAGATTAATCAGAACCCAGAGTCCTCTTATCTAAATACTTATTTTTTTATTATCCAACTAAGGATTCTTTATTATAGCAATAACAGGTTAATAGTTTACAAAAAAAACACACACACACAGAAAGTTGGACCATTGATTTATCTGCTAGCATATCATTCTTTTAGCTTATATTTGTTTTTGCAAACATATACAAACATGAATTTTATTTTGTAAAAATAGTCATTTTAATAGTTACTCCGTTTTGAATAAAGTAAATCATTTAATCACTAAGCTCTTTTAACCTGTCCCTAAGATTGAATGGACAGGGTCACTGGAATTAAGTAATTTGTCCTTACCTATCATTTTCTTTTGGTACTCATGCAATTTTGGTAAGATTCATTTTTTTATGTCAGTTGTGTTTAATTGTTCTGAGTGAAAGCTTACGTACTCTTGTATGTTCAGTGTTTGATATTTTTCTGCTTTCATTTCAATATATCTGTGGCTTGGCAAGGGTTTTTTTTTTTACCTCAGTTATTATTTCTCTTTGGAAGCACTTGGATTCCATTGTACTTCCACTGTGGGATTGTTACGTATTCTTTATTTTCTTTTTAGTATTTGCTCTAATGTTTACAATACTTATCACAGCCTACTGTCATATAATATACCATCTCACATATAAAGTTAAGAACTTTGTTTCTCCTCTCCTGTTCTTTGATTTTGGTTGACATATTTTTTATTTATGCACATGCCACAAAACCTAAAAGACAGTTATTTTTTAAACTGTTTTAAAGAAATGTATAAAATGAGATAATTTTAAAAAATATTTTCTCCATAATTACCATTTTCAGCTCTCTTCATTGTTTTGCATAGATCCAAGTTTTAAATCTGGTTGTCATTTCCTTTTGTTTGGAAGAGCTTTATAATTTCTTTATACACACACACACACACACACACACACACGTAGCACAGTGTATGACAGTATGACATTCATACACTGGTGGGGGGGTTCCCTCAGCCTGGCCTGCGCCCTCTGTTTGATCTCATTGGGCTGTTGACTTATTTTTCTTTGTGGGTTCAAAAGTCCCTACACAAAAGGTAATACTATACAAAATATTTACAATGTACTTACAAATAGGGTAATATATTCAGTTCTGTTTATCGGAATAAAATTTATTTTAGTCATCAGTCTATACCATAATGATTCCTATTTGAGTGCCACATTCATGAACCTCTTCAAGTATGACTCTTCACAATTGTTTTTAATCTATGATTTTTATGTATTTTTATCATGCATTTCATATTTTTATGTTCTTCATGTATAAACAAGGATGTGTTAGAATGTTAATGTTTAGATTTCATGGAACTTTGCATTGCACATACCTTCAGAATTAGTAAATGTTTGTCGCCAAATGCCTCACATGAAATTAAAATTGAGTTGGAAAGTATTTAATTCTTTTGCAAATATGCCTCATTACTCATCTTCAAATAATATTTATTCATTAAAATAAACACATTTCCTTGATGAAATGAATCATATTTTTTATACATGATTTTAGCTACACATACTGTTTTAGTAGGTAATTTCCATATTAGACTAATTTTTCATCATGCTGCTGCTACAGTGAGTTACTTGTCTTAAATAGAGTTCTATATGAATGTGATCCTTTTTTCTATCCCTATGGCAAAAAGATCTTTATTTTATAAGTTCTTTTTGCTTTTATTACATTTACAGAATGCATCTTGTGATACATTTTCTGTACTTGGTACTTGTAAACCACATGAGATATTTAAAAATGTAGAGGCAGCCCAATTTTTGTCCTCAATTTTTTTGATTCTGAGATTATTTATTTCTTCATTTAAAAGTGTTACTGTATAGTAATGTTCTGGTAATGGCAAATATTAAATATGCACGTAAACCAAGAAAAAAAATGCATTTGGAAAGACCAGTAAACTATTTTGTCATTACACTATATTTCAGGAACCAGCCATTTGTATTGAGGTTACCCTTTAAAGGACAAGAAGCTCACATTTGTTGATCGTGGTTTTGGTGATAGCGAAGTGGGAATAATTTGATTTTTGCCTCAAAGGAGATAGACAGACTAATTCCACCATTTTTATTGTAAGCAGTAGTACAAGTGAAGGGTAATAAATCTGAAACTGAAAATTGTGCTTTTTGTAAAGGAATACATTTCTTGTACAAGGTAGCAAGAAAATGCTGGATGAATTTTCTGCATGTGTGCTTAATGATTAAGTTGAGATGACTGCCACTAAACTCAAGGTGAACCTAGGAATCGACCTCATTTCATATGATCTAGGCCAACACTTGTGCTTGATAGCCATTTATCCCCAAAGTTGCTCTGCCAAGTGGCTAACTACACTCTGAATGGTAGGCTTCACATAGTGTTCACTACTGTGGTTAGAAAATAAGGAGAAAGACCTGGGAAATGAAACTGTCAGTACTGTATTTCATGTGAAAACAGAACTGATGTTATCATGTTCTATGTTGGCCAATATTGTATATAGATAACAATCTCTTAAATTTTCTGTGTGTCTTTTTGAGTCATTTTGTTTTTAATGATATTCAAATTCTTTGAGGTAGTCATTTAAGAGGTTGGGAAGGCAGGTATTAAATTTCCTTGATAATTATGATCTTTATAATATGCTAATATGCCAGTGGTCTTTGTGGTTTGCATGTAGATATACAGGGGAAAAATAGATGGCTTTATATATGAGTGTGCTTTTACCAGAGGAATGTAAAAAAAGATTCAGGGGTAGGAGGAGATAGGATAAAATGTTCTAGAAAAATACAATGCAAAATCAAAGCTGGTTATAGAAGGACATTGAAGACGAGAAGACTATCCTGAAGAAGTAGGGACACCAGTGACCTGGAAGCCTGTTGTAAGAGGCATAGTTGAATGCTGGGAAAAAGGGACATTGTGTTTATAGTGAGTGCTTGATATGTTGATTTTGGCAGTTTGTGATGGTACGTTAATGAATGACTGGCACGGAAGGGAGAGTAGATGCAATTACTGGAGGTCAGGGCCAGAAGGATTGAGAACATGGTACTGGGTAAGCACTAGGATTAGATTTGCTTTGTGATCACAGGGAACCCAAAACAAAAATGACTAAGTAAAACACAATTCACTTCCTTATTTAAGAAAGTTTGGTATTGGCGGTACCCAGTGCCAGTATGCAAATTCCATGACGTCATTAAGGAATCACATTCAATTTCAAATCTAAAACCAGCACGTGGTTACCATTTCCAAGGTTGCTTGTGTCCAAGATGTCCCTAGAATTTCAGTCCTCCCATATTTATTCCAGGCAGTAGAGAAGAAAAAGGGGAGAGGGTCAATCAGATCTTCTCCCTGCTGTCATTTTCCATTTTTAGGTGACTTTACAGAAGTCTCTACCAACAATTTCTGGTTGAGTGATACTAGTCTTGGTTACATGGCCATATTTTGCTTTGAGGAATCCTGGCAAATGTACTATTTTGACTGGGTACATTACAACTCCCTAATAATGTAGGGGTCTTGTTAGTAAGGAAGATGGGAAGAATGGATGTGAAAAGGCAGTTAGCAATCTCTACCACAAGTATTATCTGTGTGAATAGAGGTAATGATGAAAGAACAAGGAGGTCCATAGGTAATTATAAGCATAACAAGATCAAGTGGAAGAGGGTAGCATGAACCCTAGACCAGCATATTTAGAAGACATTGAGAAAATACTGGAACATAAGTAGCAATGGGGTACAAGGAGAAAACCAGTCATACCTGCCAATCCTGATATAAGAGGACTATAAGATAATTAAAAATTCTGGAGAGGACTGCATTCAGGTTTTAGTTAAAACAGAGAGAAGGAATCTGAGGAGATGATTATGAAGCAGTTTCAAGGGATACAGTAGAAGAAAAGGGGTCTTGAGGAAGAGGCATGGGTTAGGTTGGGACAAGAAAATACCATTTATACTTGAGAGAAGTGAAAATGCAGTGAAACGTGTTTCTTAACTTTCTGGTCACCTATCCAGATGAGTTAATTTTTTAAATATGCCTCAATTTATATTTTAACAGTTTCTACTCTTAACTAAAAAAGCCTTTCACTTAAAAAGAAAAAATAATAACACTTAAAATTTCTTAGAAAATTATGCAATAAGACATAGTAAGATTAAATTTGGGGAGGAAAAATTATATCAGTTATAGATATTATCAGATAAAGAGACTAGAAGCCTGATGCACGAAAATTTGGGCACTTGGGGGGTTCTTCAGCCCAGCCTGTGCCCTCTCACAGTCTGGGATCCCTCGGACTTAAGCTGGCAGTCGGACATCCCTCTGGCAGCCTGGGAGCCCTTGGAGGATGTCCGACTAACGGTTTAGGCTTGCTCCCAAGCCATTAGTCCAACATCCTTAGCGCTGCCGTGGTGCACATCATAGCAACCGGTTGTTCCAGGTAGTTCCACCGTTAGGGTCAATTTGCAAATTACCCTTTTATTACATAGGATGACATTTGATCTGAGATCCCAGCAAAATCAAATAGGCAAGAAACATAAAAAGTTAAATTACCTATATTAAAGAAGGAACACAGATCATTAGGAAAGGAATTGTTATGGATTTTTGAGACATGTCAATACCTTGGGGGAAAATACAAATTAAAAAGTTATATTTGAAATATTAAACCATAAGAACAACTAGAAATTGTACAACTGAATATCAAGTCCTTGCAAATAAAAGAACTTTCCAAGCTTAGAACTGATAGGGGAGAACAATAATAGCTTTGAATACATAAGTATTTGAAGCCTTTGTTTTAAAACAACATGCAAAAATTGAAAGACCCTAGTATTTGCAGCCTATATGTTTATCTAAAGAGCACATGATGCATTTAAAAAAATAAATAAATGCAACAGAAGTGCTGGAAGAAAATACCTAACAGCTGAAAAATAAGTCTTGGGGAATTCAGTTTGTTTTAAGTGGACTAAAACAGGCATAGAACTTAAAAGAAATATAACTGGTTTAAAAAAGGGAGGGCAGTCAACCATGCTTTAAAAGGCCTGGTGGAATGGGGAAATTGATGTTTAAAACCTAATACGTGTAAGGGAAAAAGGACCAAGACAACTTGCTAAAGAAACATGACTACTTAAAAGAAGGAGAAAAGAAAGAAAACTTGGTCACATTTGTGATTGAAGCATGGATACTTAAGCTAAAACAAATGCTTTTTCTGCATTGTAAAGTAGCATATGTCTGTTTTTATGACAGAGTGACATCCAGTGCTGGATCCTGTGCAGTGAAAATGAAACACCATGTTTTTTCACTGTGTGGCAGTGTACATCTGTACTGTACTATGGAACTCATTTTTATCTTGTTAATCCCTAGATGGATAAAACTCTTAAATTTGATTTGTGAAAATAAATATAATAATAAATTAAACCTTAAACTCTAAACCTAAGCATGAAAATGTAGTTCCTTCCAATAAAGTTTTTAAATTAAAAACACAGAATATACACAGTAGTGTAGGTATCTTAATACATATTTTAAAGATGATATGCTCAGGTAGACATAATTGAACTGAAAATCCTGAGAGTACCAAGCCATGTGATAAACTAGTGAATAAAGCAGTGATAGACCCACTAGGCTAGGGAAGCAAGATGGATCGTATACAGAATTGGAAACTTAATATATGATAATGAATGATAAAAATGGCATTTAAATCAGTGGGGCAGAATGAGCTATTCTCTTACCTATTCAAAAATGTTTCTTAAAGGCCACCTACTAGCCTGGGTGCCAGGGATACACCAGCAAACCAGATAGATTAAAATTGTGGTCATCATGAAGTTTAAATTCTAGTTGGAGTAGAGATAGGATAAATAAGTAAAACGGGAAATGAGGATAGTGTTCACAAGATTCCATTTGGGGGGAAAAAGACATTATGTTCCTATTTCACACTTTATAAAGAACAGCCAGAAGCCAATTTACTAAAAAGCAAATAACCCAATAGAAAATTTAGTGGAAACCTTTTATTTTGATAAACTAGAGGCCTGGTGCACGAAATTCGTGCACGGGTAGGGTCCCTATGCCTGGCAAGCAATTAGGGCCGATCAGGGCTTTCTGGCTGCCGGCTGGGACCTTCCTTTGTTCCGCGCTGCCCCCTGGTGGTGTGTGCATGTCCTAGTGGGTGATCAAACTCCCAGTTCAACTCCCGAGGGGACACTTTGCACTATATATATATATATTTTATTCATAAAGGAGGATATAGGGCTATCCAGTAAATATCTAACACCTATTTTGTAGTCAGGAAAATGCAAAACCAAACAATGAGATGCCGCTTTCAATTCATATTGACAGGAAGTTTAGTAATAATAGTTCTTTATAAGTTTGAGGGAAATGAGTGCTTTTGTATATTGCAGGTATAGCTGTATGTTAGTGTAGTAACCTGTTTTGGAGGACAGTTCAAGAGTAGCTTTCAAAGTGAAAAAGGTACACATGCTATGACCCAGGAATCCCACTTCTTGATATTTACCTCAGGGAACTTGAATGTATGCACAGAAAGGTATGATAGGGTAACATGATTTGTAATAATTAAAATCTGAGGACAACCTAAATGTGATTTAGTTAAAATTACGTGTCCATACTGTGGAGCACTATAGCATGAACATAGATCTCCAAAACATGTTGTTGAATGTAAGAGTAAATTACAGATGATATGTGTATATACCAGTGACAGCAGTTGCCACTAAGCTATTCACAGCTCTTACCATTGGAAAAACTATTAGTCAGAGAGGTTGTTAGCTTTAGCTTTATCTCTAATGTTTCATTAATTCTTTTAGAGAGAGTATATTTTTTATATGTGTACATAAAAATAGTTAATACAGTTCTTTTTATTAGCCTCCGCTTAAATCACATTTCCCCATCATTCCAGCCCATATTGTATATTTTAGCAACACCACTTATCTGACACTTGGCACATGATTTTCGGCATATGGGTTATTTTTCTGAGTACCCCAACTAACCAATTAAATTACAGGTCCCTTTGACAGCATAGAACCTAGTCCTTTTATTTTTATTTTTTTAACATGCCAAAAGAGAATACCTTACTTGCTAACAATTTGTTAGAATACTATTTTGTGTTCTTTATATTTGTAATTAAGATTCCTAGTAAATCGGAGTTTTATTTCTAAGTTTACTTAAATGTTAAATGATTTATTAGACAAAACATTTTAAAAGTTCAGTCAACAAAAAATGTTAAAACTTAAATTATTTAAGTTCTTTTCCTTTTTTTTAGGTCGTTTATATGCAATGCAAACTGGAATGAAGATTGATAGTAAAACTCCTGAATGCCGTAAATTTTTATCAAAACTAATGGATCAGTTAGAAACTGTGAGTTAAACAGAGGGTTTGTTTTCTGGTTAATGTTTAAAATGCTATTTTATTTCACTTGTGTAGTTTTTTCCCTTGGCAGTAATCAGCAATGTCATTATAGCTGATGAAAAAATGGGCAACAGGGGCATTCAATTGCCCCTGTTGGCCTAACAATTCTAACACTGCTTCTATGAGTGCAGGAAAAATTTGAGTATTTTTTGGACGATGAGGTTATATGGTAGGAAGGAGAATGTGTCTTACACATATTGATATATTTGTGAAATTCATCTTTAACAGACATTTTATGTAGAATATATCCCTATTAATTTCTCAGTATAACAATAATCCTATATAATAAAAGCCCAGTGATCATAACAGCAGAATGACTGCTTGACCAGTACTATGAGGTGCACTGACCTCCTCTCCCTAACCAGCAGGCTCCGATCGCCAGATGGCAAACAGGGAACTGCGGTGGGTGGTAGGGGATGCGGGGGGCACCAGGCCAAGGCTCCCACCCTGCCGGTTGCCCCACACACAGGCTGACCTGCAATGGGGGTGGGGCCGGTGAGCTAGCAGGACCGGCAGATCTCTTGGTCCCTCCCCACCGGCCATCAGGCTCCCATTGCCCAATGGCATACTGGGAACCCAGGTGGGTGGCGGCGGAGGGCGGGGCCGGTTGCCAGCAGCCTGGGAGATGGCCCTGATCGCAGGCTAGGCATAGGGACTGTACCCACGCATGATTTCGTGTGCCGGGCCTCTATAGATAAAATAATAGCTTTTGGATAACACAAAACTCAGTTCTTTGTAATAAGCAAAGTGTAAAATCACAGTTATAAAGTGACTTGTCAGGATTTATTAGTATCTAAATTAAATAACAAGTAGAGTGAGTATATTCCATGGTGAGAGCATATCTACCTAATATAATAATGTTTATATCACATTTTGAAAACTTTTAGTATATTTTTGCTGCCAGATATTTTAAACTTTTTTCTAGAATTAATATAGAATTAAATGATTTCACAGTTTGGATATAGTAATTAGTATTACATGCAGGCTTTTTCTATTTTTGTTTAGGATAATCATAGCTAAAAATGTCCTTAAATTCCAACTCTAAATCCCTCTGGACATTAATAAATTATTTTGTTGAGAGTATTTACTTTGTTGATTTTATGAAAAATCCTGAAGCCTTTTTTAAATATAATTTTTTATTTTAAAATGTCTTTGAGAAAAGCAGTTTTAAAACAGTAGTATGGTGCTAAGATACAATATTCCAGAAGGTCATTTATTTCAATGTGACAGTCTGAATATAATGTAGCAATTTAGTTTGTTTTAAAATGCTTTAAATTATGATATGCTTAGGAAAGGGATATACTGACTAGAAATTTACCCAGTTGTAAATTGTGTTGATTTGAGGTTTATGCTTTTCTAAATTTAAAAAACTTTTGTAATCCAATTCCAAGTTTGTCGTCTATACCTTACTTAGAATAAGACCTCCCTTGTTACACATGTGCTCTGAAAGATACTATTTTAGGAGATAGTGATCCTTTTCCAGCGTATAAGACAACTGGGTGTATGAGACTACCCCCAACTTTTGAGAAGATTTTCCTGGGTTAAAAAGTTCGGACAGAGACTGTATGCGGCACAAAAAGGAGTCGACCAGAGACACTTGCGGTCTCCGTCCGGCTCCATTGACGACCCCCGACTTTTGAGAAGAATTTCCTGGGTTAAAAAGTCATCTTATATGCCAGAAAATATGGTTTGTTTGTTTGGTTTTTTTTTTTTACTTGATAAGAAGAAATTGAAATGGGAATAAATTAAAATTTTAACTTACATATGATTAGGAAATAATTTTTAATTTCATTTAGGATACCTGATTGTACATTGGATAATATATTATTTTGAAATATATGATGCTTTAAAATAGATACTTGGATGTGTTATCTTTCTATTCTTGGTTATTTTGATTTTTAGGGATAAATTATACTTTCAGGTTATCATATGTATAATCAGAAATACCTTTGGCTGAGGCAGAGCCATTTTTCTTTCCAGGGTTCCATTGATATATCGTTTACTGAAATGCATATAAATCATTCATTTAAAATGATTGTTAGGATAATTTGTACTTAAGTATTCATTTCTATAAGTCCAAAATCATAAGCTTTGCATTTGATTTTCTTTTAGCTTAAGAAACAGTTGGGTGATAATGAAGCTGTTACTCAAGAAATAGTTGGTTGTGCCCATTTGGAGAATTATGCTTTGAAAATGTTTTTGTATGCAGATAATGAAGATCGGGCTGCACGATTTCACAAGTAAGTAAAGAAAGAGGAAAATAAAAATGATAATTTTAGTTACTCTAAACCAGAATTATCCAATTTTGCATTAAACAGTTTATGACTTCCTGATTAATGCTTTAAATATTTAAAAATTGTAGAATCTAGATGATGTTGAGTATCAGATGCAATCCTGGTCTTTATAGAAAAAAATGACTAAAAGAAGAACATCCAGGGCAGATTTATTTTCTCAGGAAATATACTCTAACTAGTTCTTTAACATTGCTAAAAATGTAAGAGTTGATTTTAGACAAAACACAGTATGGTTCAATAATGCTGATTTTTAAAACTCCCACTCCACTAATTCAAATGGTCTGTCATTATTACAGTATTTAAATGCAAAAAAAAAAAATGCACATGGCTTGATATGCTTTTAAAAGTCTTTTTTTAAAATATATTTTATTGATTTTTTACAGAGAGGAAGGGAGAGAGAGAGAGTTAGAAACATCGATGAGAGAGAAACATCGATCAGCTGCCTCCTGCACACCTCCCACTGGGGATGTGCCTGCAACCAAGGTACATGCCCTTGACTGGAATCGAACCTGGGACCTTTCAGTCTGCAGGCCGACGCTCTATCCACTGAGCCAAACCGGTTAGGGCTTGATATGCTTTTTGATAGTACTGTAATTACATTATTCAAGATCAAGTGTATACTGTAAAACTTTACTGTACCATATTTACGTGTAGTATTAGTGTTGTTACTTTTCTTAATAACTTTATAAGAGGAGTTCCATTCTGTTGCTAAATTCTGATTTTATTTAAAACTAGGGGCCCCGTGCACAAAAATCTGTGCATTCGGGGGGATCCTTCAGTCCAGCCTGTGCCCTCTCGTAGTCTGGGACCCCTCAGGGGATATCCACCTGCTGGCCTGCCGGCCAGCCTGGGTGAGGGGCTGATGGCTGTTTGCAGGCTGGCCAACCTCCCCAGTGGGGACCCTCATCCCATTGGTGTGTGGCAAGCCTGGGTGATGGGCTGAGGGCCGTTTTCAGGCTGCCCACAGCCCCTTCAGGTTTTGGGTCCCTACTCGGGTGCCTGGGCAGCCTGGGTGAGGTGCTGAGGGCCGTTTTCAGGCTGCCCACAGCTCCCATTGAGCCAAAGTCCCAGCAAGACTGGCTGGAATCAGGTTTCTGGGGTTTATTTATCTTCTATAATTGAAACACTGTTGCTTTGAGTGGAGGCCTAGGCAGGCAACGGAAGCCTCCTGTTTGCTTCAGCTCTATGGCTTCTATAATTGAAACATTGCTGCTTGAGCAGAAGCCCGCTGGCCTAGTCAGGCAGTTGCAATGGAAGCCTCCTGCTTGTTCCAGCTCCGTGGCTGCTGGCCTCCATCTTGGCTGGGTTAATTTGCATACAGCCCCTCTGATTGGCTGGTGGGCGTGGCGTGGCTTAGGTGTCTTGGAGTGATGGTCAGTTTTCATATTACTCTTTTATTAGATTAGGTAATTTCAGAATGCTTTCATAGACATTGGAATTTTTATAGCTACATAGCTAATTCTGTATCATCATGTTTTTCCTTTAAACTAGACCAGCTGTCTTTTCTCTTCCAGAAACATGATTAAGTCCTTCTATACGGCAAGTCTTTTAATAGATGTCATAACTGTGTTTGGAGAACTTACTGATGAAGTGAGTATATAGTTTTTATGGTCTTAATAGCTAAGGATTAGTATTGTTGCTGTTTACCAGTTTTATTTTGACAATGTTTAATTAGAGCAGCATGTTCATAAGAAATGTAATGTAAACAAATTTTTAATTTTAATTTACTACACATTTTTCAAAGAATAAACAAAGGATAAAATTATTTTTAATATATTTTTGTAGGAAGTTCTTTAAATTTAGTATTGGGCAGCATAGGTTTTGAGTTTGATTTTATTAAGGGTTTAAATACCACTAATCCTGTATGCTGTTAAGTTTCTTCACCGTTATTTGGTAAACATAGAGGCAGAAACTTTTTAAGGACTGTTTCTATTTCATTTCTACTCAGAAATATTGTTAATGATTTGTTTCTATTGTAAAATACATGTAGAACATGATTATTTTACAAGGTACTTCATATTTATTCTCGTAATCACTCTGAGGTAAATAGAGTAGTATTCATTTTTTTATACATGAGTAAATTGAGGCTAAGTGACAAACATTGTTGTGAATTCAGTGTTGTTCTACTGTCGCAAGAAAATTTGTTTTCTTTGAGGGAGATATTAATCTAGAAAGAGATAGGGCGAAAATAAAGGAGAGCCATAATGAGAATGATAAAGGCTTCTTATATTGGTGATTTGAAATCTATGAAGAACATTGCTTTCTGTGATACGATTTTTTTGAAGTGATGAGCAGATAGTAAAGTTCCAAAGAAAATAAAGTATAATCTATGAGATATTTGCATTTTTATAAAAACAATATATCAAAACTGTGTGAAAATACTTTATGTATGTAAATTAAAATCAGGTTCTAGGCTTGATGATTATAAGCTGAGTTTTTGCATTGGCAGAGTTGTGCAGGACATTTCAAAGTTGTGTTGAACAAGAGAGAATTTATTATGTGATTGTTCCTTTTATTTCAAAACACCAAGCATTCCTGGCCCTTGCCTACACAGCATTACCCAGTCATTCAGATAACCAGAAACCATCTTAGGTATTTTTAAGACACCTTCTAATGTGTGGGGGACAGTACCCTTTGAGAGCCACTACTGTCCAGGTTTCTTGAGACAGAAGTATAAGAGGAAACTGAAACCTGGAGTGTAGAAACCTGAAATGCTTCTCAATGGGTGGCATATTTTATATTCTGAAGGCCAGGGGGGTCCACTCACTCTATTTAGCTCCCTTTTTACTCCTGTTTCCTATTCCTGACCTGGGTTTCTTTCCCCCTCTTTTTGTACTAGCATGTGGCACAATACTAGAAAATAAAGGATGCTGATCTGATTTATCCATGAAACTATGGAAAACTTTAGATAATTCAGTACGGTTATGGAGAGTACTAGGCAGGCAAAGGAGAATAATGGACCTCAGATTGGAAAAGTAAGTTATCAACCAGGTCAGAACAAATTCTAGTAGGGAGAAGGAAGAAGGAAAGGAAGCATAGCAATAGTGTTGGAGTGAGCAAGCTAAACACCTGAGGCCTTCAGGGTGACATTTGTACATAAAGATTTT
The DNA here is from genome assembly GCA_004026665.1 of Murina feae. NCBI lineage: Eukaryota > Metazoa > Chordata > Mammalia > Chiroptera > Vespertilionidae > Murina > Murina feae. Next base: position 59,165 of record PVJC01003519.1, read on the forward strand.
CAGTCTTCTAAATAATTTTCACTTTTTTTTTTTTTTTAAATAGAGTTTATACTATTTTTCATTCTTTTTCCATGAAATCTGGTCTTCACTGTCATTGTTTTACTGAAGAATCCATAGGGACTTTTCATTTTCAGACGTTGTGCAGGTTTATCTTACTTGTGGTACTTCCTTACCAATCCCATTTCATATTTGTCAGGCCAGTCTGCTTACCAACGTCCCAGCTTTCACCACTGGGGACTTTGTGTTTTTAGCCTGCTTACATTACAGTCCCTTTAAGTCTTAGCTACATTGTTCTAGACCTTTTATGAATTTCTCCATTCTCTCAACTCCTCCACTTTTAGAGTCTCAACCATATGGATATTATACTATAAATGTATTAACTTAGGTTTTATCCTTTATAATAAAAGGGTAATATGCAAATTGACCCTAACAGCAGAACGACTGGGAATGACTGGTCACTATGACACACAATGACCACCAGGGGGCGGACGCTCAATGCAGGAGCTGCCCCCTGGTGGTCAGTGCACTCCCACAAGGGGAGCTCTGCTCAGCCACAAGCCAGGCTGATGGCTGCCAGTACAGCGGTGGTGGTGGGAGCCTCTCCTGCCTCCTCAGCAGCACTAAGGATGTCCGACTGCAGCTTAGGCCTGCTTCCCACTGGCAAGTGGACATTCCCCAAGAGGTGCCAGACTGCGAGAAGGCACAGGCCAGGCTGAGGGACCCCCTGAGTGCACAAATTTTTGTGTACCAGGCCTCTAGTATATTATATTTTGGAATAAGTTATATTGCAAGTCCTTGAAAAGGGAACTTTGTCTTATTCTATTCTACTCTTTTTTTTTTTTTTTTTGCATGAAGTGCAATCCATACACAGTAAATACAGTGGCTAATTAGTTAATATTTCAAGAGTTCTTATAGTTAGCTTTTTATTTTTTTACCTGTAGTTGGAAATAATGTTCAGACCTGTTTACATAGAACTTCTTTCATAACTCTTCTGAAATGTAATCTGTCTCAGTTACAGCATTTTGGTCTATTTCCTGATTTTTTTCCCCTTTTAATTTCATGTCATTAGTCATGGTTACACAAAACTAAATAAAGTCTGTATTTTCTTTAGTCTTCAGCTGTTTGTATATGTGTATTTTGTCTACTACTGTACTGTTTCTCAACCCTCTACCTCGTTTTAGGTCTATGTATTCAACTCTTTTAACTGTGCCTGACATAATTCCATCTTAGTATTTAGTTAAACTTTTGTAATGCAGACTTCTCACATTCCTGTAGCTTTCTTGGATTCAGTGTCCCAGTTTTAAGTGTAGAGTCACAAGAATATACTTTAATTTTATATTTTAAAGCAAGAAATGTTCAAAACATTATTTTCCTACTATATCCTCTTTATACTCTATTTATGATCAACATTATTGAGAGGCATTCTTTTGTATTATATATTTACTAGAGGCCCGGTACACAAAATTCATGCATGGGGGTGGAGGAGTTCCCTCAACCCAGCCTGTGCCCTCTCACAATCTGGGATCCCTCAGGTAGAGTCCCTAGACCTGGCTGGTGATCAGGGCCTATCTGGGGTTTCCTTCCCCCAGCTGCCAGCACCTGGCTCAGCTCCCGCTGCTTGCCATCTGCGTGGCACTGCCCTCCCCCCTTCCCCACTACTGGTCGCCTCCCTTTGAGATCACTAGTGGCCTGGGCCTTGCTCTTTGGACAGTCAATCATGGGACTCGCAATCAATCGCCCAAAAGAGGGAGGCCCCACCCACCTGGCCAGGGCCCCCACAATGGATTGCGCAGAGGGTAGCCTGGGTCTCCATCTTTGAGGTGATTGTGGAGCCCCTCTTCCCCCAATCAATTGCACAGTCAGCTGGTGGCCTGGGCCTCCCTCTGTGGGACGATGACGGGGCTCCCCAACCAATCACATCGCACCCGCCTTGGCTGGCCTGGCGCCAGTGTTTGTCGTAGCATGGTCATCCTGACGGTGGTTCTGCTGTTCAGTCTATTTGCATATTACGCTTTTATTATTATAGATTTTGCTTCTAGCAATGTTTAAGGAACAGATATTTTACCTTTTTTTTCTTTATAGTCTTTGGTTTTAGGTTTTCTGCTAATTTAGGAAGAATATGAAAATCACTTATAAAAGTTAATAGCACTGCTCTTACCTTTTGAGATTCTGCTAATTTTAAGGAATCAAGTGAATATGGTGTGTTTTTCTGCCCTCACAGACCTTGTGTTCTAACTTGGAAAGAGAAACAAACTAACTATAGTGATATGTGGTCTAGTAATGAGAAAATACAGGTTGAGATCTACTTCTGCCGCTTTCCAGGCACTGCACTTAGACGCCTCAGATATATTTTGTTTGTTCTTTCCCAACTCTGAATTATCGTGAAAGAAGTAAGGGTCAGAGAAATGTGAGTACGTTGTCTCCACATGCCGTAGCCCAGAACAGTGATCTCAGACATGGTGATAAAAGTCCAGCTTTTTTTTTTCTTAATTTGCAATCTGTTGCAGACTGATTGTTATGTAAAATACAAGTAATAATTGAAACACTAGAAAAATGAAACTTAAAAAAAGACATGCAAAATATAAGCCCAATTTGCGTGAAGTTCCTAAATACTCTCAATTAGTGTATTATTTTGTCCAAACTGGTAAGCAGTTTGCAGGCCAGCACCAGTTCTGGGACCACATCTTTTTACAACTGATCTAGATCCCTCTGTGGAAGACCTCAGTGAATCTGATTTATCCCAATCTGGGACTCTTGCTTCTGGAAAAACTGGGCTCTGGCACAACTGGAGCAATTATGTGCTTGTGTCGCCCTCTGGAGGGAGTCTGTTTCAGGCATCCATTTGCATTGGAAGTTTCTGAATTAAGCAACATCTCACTGCTAACCTAGGAAACCATGGTTGAGTGGGAGAGCTTTATCTAATTACAAAAGTGTGTTCTGTACTCATACCTGCACTTCATATTCAATTCATTGTGACTGGAGTATTTTTGCATGCAGTATTTATACAATGTGGTTAAGAATTCTATAGCCATTGACTTCAAATTCCACATGCTACTTCGTAACTGAGTCACTCAGTTATTTGACTTACGTAAGTCTGTTCCCACATCTGTAAGATGAAGAAAATTGTAATACCTACTTCATTAAGTTGTCCTGGGGATAACATGAGAAAATACACATAAAGCCTTTAGCAAAGTACCTAGCAATAGTAAATGCTTAAAAAACATTAGTTCTTGCTTTTATTAGTTGATGGATAATGGTCTAGTGTACTACGTTTAGAGAAGACATCAGCAAATACATTAAAATTTTAATGGAAATTATTCAAAACTGCTCAATTATATATTTGCTTAAGATTAATGTATTTAGGAATAGATGGGCATTATGTATTGCTACTAGCTATATTTGAAGTCCCATTATGTGTATTTGGTGTCGCATTAAAGAGAGTAGAAATAAAATGTAGAAAAAAAGATTTTGGAGAAATAGTGACCATAGATTTTCTAAATTGTGTGAAAAAGTTAGGGATCCAAGATGCTCAGTGAACGCCAAGTAAGGCTAATGTAAAGAAAACCATATCTGAGAATGTCATAGTCAACCAGTGAAGTTCAGTAATAGAAGAGCAAACCTTGAAAAGAGCAGTCTTGGGAAAGAACACATTCTGCACAAGGTAAAAATGCTTTGAAGAATAGTTGACTTCTCTTTTAAAAAAAAAGTATTGGGCAGAAGAGAATGAAATTGACACAATTAAAGTACTGAAAGAAAAAACAACAAACAAGCAAAAACACCCTTTCAACTCATAATTCTTTGAGGAAAAGTATTCTTCAAAAAAATCAAGGTAAAATAAAAGACATTTCAGGCAGATTAATTCATTGCTATCAAATCTGCACTGTAGAGCTAAGTTACTAACCAGCAGAAAGGAAGCTTTTCAGTCTGAAGGAAAATAATACCAGATGGTAATTTGGATTTATAGGGAGAAATGAAGTATATTGGACATATTATGTACATAAATTTATAAAAAACTGTATTTTTATTTTTATAAAAATATATACCTGTTTAAATAAAAATTATGCCAAAAGAAAGAAGGAGTGGAGAGAGAAACAAAAACAGATGGAACTGATATAAAACAAATAGCAAATTTTAGACCTAAATACAGCTATATCAGTAAGTACCATAAATGTAAATGAACTAACACTACAATTTAAGGTAGAGATTTTCAGACTAGATTTAAAAAAAAAAAGCAAGCTCAAACTTTATGTTGTTTACAAGAAATACTCTAAATACTGAGACACAGGTGTTTTATAAGTAAAAGAAGGGAAAAATATTTAATGCAAATGCTGAGTAAATAAAATTCTAAGTGGCTATTTTAGTATTAGACAAAAGGAACTTTAAGATGTATTACTAGAGGTAAAATGGGTTATCTTGGAATAAAGCATTGAATTCATCAAGAAGATATTACAGTTAAAAGTGTCTGTGTACCAAAATAACAGTTGTAAGCTATATGACAAAAATTGATAGAAATAAAAATATACATAAATTTATAGTCATACTTAAAGATTTAATACCCCTCCCCCCCCAGCCATCAGTAGAATAGTTTAAAAACAGTAAAATTAACTAAAGTGAATAGACAAGTCACATCAAATATTGGCTAGAATGTGGAAAACAAGAGCTTTCATACATTGCTTGGTGAAAAGGTTAGACATTATAACCACTTTGGGAAAAGATTTGGCAGATTTTTATTAAGTTAAACACATCTACCTCTTTACCCAGTAATTCCTCCTTGGTGTTTATTTAAGAGAAATGGAAACATGTGTCTAGAAAAAGACTTGTTCAAGAGTGCTCATAGGAACTTTATTCATAATAGCCCAAAGCTAGAAATAATCCAGGTGTCCACCAACAAAGGAATTGATAAATTGTACTATTACTAAAATATCAAAAAAGACTAGTGATCTACTCTTCAACATGAATGAATCTTGTGGATTTTATGCTGAGTAAAAGAAAACTCAGTGCAAATTGGATGATTCCCTTCATATAGTAACAAATTCGATCTAGTGAAAAAATTAGGATGTTTGTTGGAAGGGGCAGGGCAAGGAAAATTTGTTCTGGAAAGGGATATTTCTAGAACATTTTGGGGAACTAGAAATGTTATAATTTGGTAGGTTTATGTTTTACACAGGCATATCTATCTTTCAAAGCCCATCAAATTATATACATTTAAGATTAATTTATCTCAAGTTGCATCAGTTTTACCACAAAAAAAACTAGTTAAATATTGAACTCTTGTTTGTAGGTTTGGTTTTTCTTAATGGTATTAGGTTGTCAATTCTAAAACTGCATACTCTGTATTAGGATTAAGCAAATGAGTAAGTATATTAAGGGAGCCAGGTTTCTCACTTCTGGATGAAGAACTTAAAATATGGGATGAGAGAATATAACATTGTATTGTGTTGGATTGGAACTGGAAATGTCCATATTATGCTTTTAAATATATTAGATAAATAGAGAAAAATCTATAAATGTATGTAGATGGTATATATGTATACTACAAATGTGTGTATACAATATATGCATGCATTTGTATGTATACAGCATATATGACAGCTGTGCGTATACGTGTACATGAAACGTAGTTCCTATGTCCCTATACTGAAAGGACCTGGAAGCAGTGATGCATCAGTAGAAATGAGCACCCCCAGTGTCTGATTTTGGGTTCTAAATACCATCTGTAGAAGGAGCCAGGATTCTTGTAGAAAGGACTAAGTCGGGGAAACTACCGAATGAAGTTGGACCTTAATTATTATGAAAGCCAAATTCCTAGCGGTGATATTAACTGTTGAGTTGAAATGATGAAAATATTATGACCTCTTGTTTAACTGAGCAAAAAAAAGTACAGAAGTAGAATTTTTTTAAAAATAGATCTTTATTGATTTCATAGAGGAAGGAAGAGGGACAGAGAGATAGAAACATCAATGATGAGAGAATCATTGATTGGCTGCCTCCTGCAAGCCTCCTACTGGGGATCAAGCACGCAACCCCCGCCATGTGCCTAGACCAGGAATCAAACCTGGGATCTCTTGATTCCTGGGTTAGTGCTCAGCAGCAGAACCACACAGGCCGGGCTATAGAACCTTTTTTACAGTGGAGTATATAAGAGTATATTTTGATAAGGAAAGGGAAATTAAATAGGCACAAATTCAGTAATTTGGTGGGTTACTCTTTAGATTTCTGAATACTAATCTGTAACATCTAGAGAATCTCACATAAAGTACTCAACTAAATACCTAGACTGTATGCTGTATTTGTACTCCTTGGTGACTTAGTGGATCTTTACAAAAGGCAAAGAACAGCTGTTTTCAACATAATAAAACTGTCCCCTCCAACTAATGTACATACAGATCCTCTGGGGATCTTGTTACAATATAGATAGTGATGCAGGCTTGAAAATTCTAATTTCTAACAAGCTCCCAATTGATACTACTAGTACTACTGGTCCAGGAGTATCATCAAGGTCTACTGTATGAACTGAAAAATCACTAGTCCATTCAAAATTCTGACAGATTTTACTCTCATATTCTTTAAAACTTTTTTTTTTCTTATAGTATACTAGGGGCCCAGTGCATAAAAATTTGTGCACTCAGGAGGTCCCTCAGCCCGGCCTGTGCCCTCTCGCAGTCTGAGACCCCTCAGGGGATGTCCACCTGCTGACGTGCCTGGCCAGCCTGGGTGAGGGGCTGATGGCTGTTTGCAGGCTGGCCAAGCCCCCCAGTGTGGACTCTCAACCCATTGGGGTGTGGCCAGCCTGGGTGATGGGCTGAGGGCCGTTTTCAGGATTCCCACAGCCTTCAGGGTTCGGTTCCCTACTGGGGTGCCTGGGCAGCCTGGGTAAGAGGCTGAGTGCCATTTTCAGTCTGCCCACAGTTCCCATTGATCCAACATCCCAGCAAGGCTGGCTGGAATCAGGTTTCTGGGGTTTATTTATCTTCTATAATTGAAACACTGTTCCTTTAAGCTGAGGCCTAGGCAGGTAAGGAAGCCTCCTGTTTGCTTCAGCTCTGTGGCTTCTATAATTGCAACTATGTTGCCTTGAGCAGCGAGAGGCCCAGCCGGCCTAGGCAGACAGTTTACTCCTGGTGCAATGGAAGCCTCCTGTTTGATCTAGTTCCGTGGTAGTTGGCCTCCATCTTTGCTGGGTTAATTTGCATATAGCCGCTCTGATTGGCTGGTGGGCATGGCTTAGGCATCCCAGAGAAACTATCAATTTCAATATTACTCTTTTATTAGAGTAGATAGCATAAATTTTTAAGTCAGGAAAGAAGAAGGGGCAACTAGTAGGTTCTTCACCAATATTCAGTTCTCACAATAATCCCATGACTTAACTGTTTTCTCCTTTTGGGAATTGAAATAATTGAGACTCAGAGGTGGTAAATAGTACGCTACAGGTTAAAAGTGAAGTTTGCCTAGCTATCTGTCTTAGTGTTTGCTTGCTTTAACCAGTACATCATGTTAGTTTTATATTTGTACAGATTTGTTTTTTCCTCTAGCGAAATAGTTCAATTTATTGTTGTTTTTTATATTTAACTAGAGGCCCAGTGCATGAAATTTGTGCACTTGAGGTGAGGGGGGGTACCCTCAGTCTGGCCTTCACCCTCTCGCAGTCTGGGAGTCCTCGGGGGATGTCCAACTGATGGCTGGCAGTCAGATATTCTTAGCGCTGCTGTAGTGGCGGGAGAAGCCTTTCACCGCTGCTGCACTCACCAGCTGTGAGCCTGGCTTCTGGCTGAGTGGTGCTTCCCCCAAGGGATTGGGCTGAAACTGGCTCTCCAACATCCCCTGAGGGGTCCTGGATTATGAGAGGGCACAGGCCAGGCCGAGGGATCCCACCAATGCACGATGTGGGCTGGGGAGAGACGTAGGAGGTTGGCCAGCCAGAAAGGGACCGAGGGAGGCTCCAGGGCATGTCTGACCAGTCTCGCTCAGTCCTGATTGGCCGGACCCTAGCAGCAAGCTAACCTACCAGTCGGAGCATCTGCCCCCTGGTAGTCAGTGCACGTCATTGGAAGTGGTTGAGCGGCCTTAGCCTAGCATTAGCATATTATGCTTTGATTGATTGAACACACAACCAGACGAGTGGGGGCTTTTATTATATAGGATTGTATAATTCCATCTAGCCTATTTCTCCCCTGTGCAGATAAGTTGCAAGTTTTATTTGAAGGATACTCCCGTATTTCCATTGCAGACTTTTTCTGAAATTCAGAACCATTAGACATGTGTTTTGAGGAAGATAGCTTTTATTAAGCCTGTTGAGCCCTACATAGTAGGTAGACCCCAGTGGTAGGATTGAGAGGGTGCTGGACTCTTTCAAAGCTATACAATGCAAAAATGGGTTTTACCTCAAGAATATGTTATAGGTTATCATAAATGTGTATTTTTGCTTGACTTTTTTTTTTACTGCAGTCTAATATCGATAAAAATATTATTTTTTTTTTTTTAGAATGTGAGACACAGAAAGTATGCAAGGTGGAAGGCGACATATATCCATAATTGTTTAAAGAATGGAGAGACACCTCAAGCAGGGCCTGTTGGAATTGATGATGATAATGGTATGTATTTATTTCTCTCTATGTAAAATGATTTAGTAGAATCATAATTTTTTAGTATTATCCAAAGTTTTCTGAAGGAACCATATAATTGTTTCTCCCATCAGGTCCAAAATTCATGAAAATTGGATATAAAATCATAAATTTGGGATAGTGAGAGATTAGAACCAAACTCTTCTAATGTCTAAAAAGTTTTGTAAAATATATAGTATTTAATATAGTATTTACTAATTCTGTTTTTGTTTATTTGAAACTTTATTAAGCACATGCACCTTTATGATTGTTTTTGTTGTTGTTATTAATTGCCTAACCTTTTTATCATTATGTAACATCCTGTTTTACCTCTGTTAATATTCCTTGTCATGATTTTTAGGTTGTCTGTTATTGAAAGTAGCACTTCAGCTTCTGTCTGCTTGGTATTTACATGGTATATCTATTTTCATCCTCCTCTTTTAAATATATGTGAGTCTTAAAGCATATAGGTGTTGTTGTTTTTCAGTCTGACAGCATCGATCTTTAAAACAGTGTTTAGTTGATTTACATTTAATGTAATTATTGCTTAGCTAGATTTAAGCTAGTATTTTTGTTTTTTGTTAGTTCCCATCTGTTTCTATTCCCTCTTAGTGTTTTCTTTTCTCTGGTGAGTTTTTCCTCTTTCATTCATTATGACTATATTTTTCTCTGAAAAAGTACTTGGCATTAAGTCATTTTCTGTTAATTTCAATATCTGGATCGTTCTGGGGTTCTTTTTCTATAGACTTTCTCATGACTCTGGTCCATTTTTCTCATCCTATATTCGTGTTATTTTTCATTTTTGATAAATAAACAATTTTGTAGTTCTTCTGCATTCTGTTATCTTCCTCTGTAAAGTTTTGATTGTTGTTTATAAAAAGCAGTTAACTTGCCTGAACTCAAACACTGCCTCTCCTTCTTTCATCTTGAAGGCTGTTGCTTTCTTCAAGGCCCACTAGAGTCTTCTCCCATTGTACATGCATAGTTCAGTGCCATACAGACATTTAGTTGGCATTCATATACACATTTTAAGACTCACTTTTCTGCAATACTTCTCTTTGTACAGACTGTTTAGTATCCTCAGGTGAAAAGCCACAAAAAAAGTAGTTCTTACTTGGTGAAATTTCTGTTTCCAAGGTCCATCATCACTCTAGTTTCTACCAGATTTTGGTCACTCTTCAGTGCATTTAAATAGCAGGGGTTTGTTCCTTCCCAGAATATATAAATGTTGGAATTCTCTAATATAGGAGAAAACTATTATAGTGCATATAAGGTATAAATACATCTGCAGGGTTACTTAATAAAATGTATATCTCAGAGTAGTAGGTAGGTTGTTTTTACTTATTTAAAATTATCTTCATTAAACATGTAATCTATACTAAAAAAAAAGGTAATATGCTAATTAGACCAGACATCTTCCAGACAAAGCCACAGTGGTGGAGGCTGAGGCAGAGGCTGTTAGGGGTGATCACGCCGGCAGGGGAGAGCAGTTAGGGGCATCAGGCCAGCAGGCAGAGGTGGTTAGGGGTGATCAAGCAGGCAGGCAGGCAAGAAGTTAGGAGCCAGCATTGTGAGACCAGCACTTGCTGATTTAGGCCCAATCCCAGCAGTTAGACATCCCCCAAGGGCTCCCCTATTGGAGAGGGTGCAGGCCGAGCTGAGGGACCCCTGTCCCCCATGCATGAATTTCATGCACCAGGCCTCTAGTATATTTATAATTATGAGACTAGGAGCCCGGTGCACAAAAATTTGTGCACTCGGGGTGCAGGGAGTCCCTCAGCCTGGCCTGTGCCCTCTCACAGTCTGGGACCCCTCAGTGGATGTCCTATGATGGCCCCAGTCTGCCAGGCGCCTTCTGTGTGTGTGTGTGTGTGTGTGTGTGTGTGTGGCCACTGGGGACCTGCCCCCAGCCGCATCAGAGGCTCGGAGCAGTCCTCCTGTGTGTGTCTACCTGCTGGGGGCCTGCCCCCAGGCACACCGTGGAGGCTTGGAGCAGGCACCCCCTCTATGTTGATCTCTCAG
>PVJC01003520.1:0-53444 GCA_004026665.1 Murina feae
TGAAAACCAATGTAAAAGTTTAATAAAACTCTTCATTCTTCAAAAGATCTTTCTTGATATTCAGGCTTAAAATTTTAATCAAGCCACGTTTTCTTTTAAGCACCCCTAGCCTTAGATACACAAAAAGAGTTACATGAAAATAGAATTTTTGCAATTTAGCTTATATTTGGGGGGAAATAATTTTTCTGAGAAAGTCACTTTGTTGGTTTCTTCACATAAGAATTGAGAGGATTAGAATAGATCTGACCTGTTCAAAATGATAGCAACTGGCCATATAAACTATTTACATTTATATTTATTAAATGTAAATAAAATTAAATATTCTTTCTATTTCTTAGATGTACTAGCCACATTTCAAGTGCTTGATGGCCATATTAGGTTAGTAGCCACAGTATTAGAAGAAAGAAAGAGAACATTTTCATCATCACAGAAAATTCTATTGAACAGCACTGGTTTAGATGTCTAGTAAGGATGGCTATGAGGCTGGTGTAGAGCACTTGGCACAATTCCCAGAACATACTAGACTCTCTTTCTTTCTGCTCTCTCACAACTCTGAGGGAGGTACACCTGGGCCTTTGCTTCATATAAGCAGCCAGGAGATGCTGAAACTGATCTTAGGAAGAGCTTTCCCACCCCTACTGCTCACCATCATTTGAGATTTCTTTTTTGATCACAGTAGTCTTGCCAATGATTGAGCTCTATAGCCTCAATAACCAGTTATACAATTCCAACTTGTTGCACTTCAAAAATGCAGAAAACCAAACTCATTCATTATTTGCTTCAATCAGCATGTCTTCTTGTGTCCACCCTCTCTTGGAGGACTTCTCTTCTATTTCTCTCATGCCTTGCTCTCTCTTCCCATCATACTTTACCTCCCAAAGCACTTTCTTACAGCCTTAGGTCTCTGCTGATCACTCACCCCAGGTCAAGTTCTCTTCATTCACCCTTAAACTAACTTTTGTTCTTGTTTCCTCCTCTCCATCTCTACTGCCAACACCATGTCTTGGGCCCTCGTCATCACTGTCCTGTGAATGGTCTGATGGGTGTCTTGCTTTGTTAAAGATCCAGTAGAAAAGCAGAACTAGAGCTTGGGAAGGAAGGCAGACTGGTCATGTGGGGGCAGAAATAGAGAATCCGCAGACACAGAAGAGTGATTTGGGAAACCAGTAGGTCAAAATGACATTCATTTCTGATGACAAGTCATCTGGGCAGTTGCCAGGGGAAAAGTGAAGTTCCTAAGGGTCTCTAAAGGGCAGAGCAGTGAGGCAATGCACATATTCATCAGTGACCCTCTCATCTCTTCCTGCTGCTCAGTGGTACCCCTTTCGCCCTAGCAACCAAATCCTACTCTTCCATTACTCATTCATTCATTCATCCACTCAAGTAACACTTCCTGAGCCTCCACCCTGCCTAGGGCCTGAGTTGGACTTTGCTATTAGGACTCAGAGATAAATAAGAAGTGTACTCTGTCCTTTGAGAGCTCATAATCCATTTGAGAAAAGTAGGTGGATAATTGGAGGACCAAGAGACTCCAAAGAAGTATGCTTCATATTCTTCTGCCTCCTCAAAAGGGACTCAGTGGACTAAGCCGGGATACTAACTGCCACAGCAGGGACTTAAGAGCATAAAGACAGGGTCTAGAGGCTGCTGTGCGGGAGAGCAATACACAAGCTGTGTGTGCAACTGTTCATGGAGGTCCTGGTGCTGAGCCACGACTGTTTGCCACAGTGCAACAGGATAGTCAGAAGTCTGTTTAATAGTTTGGAGATAGGGCCTGACCCAGTAGGTGCTTAAAGTTTGTGTTTGGATTCTTCTTGGTCTTTTATATATTTGAGCAAATATTTTCTTCTGCCCCTTCTCAGATCTCCAGCCTAGTGAAGCATACAATGAGCTAGGGGTCCAGTGTGCAGAGCCAGGTGGCGGAAAGTCCTCTTCATGCTGACACCTGGCCTAGGGCATCGGGTTGGAAATGTTTCCCATGTTCCATGATGGGAGATTTGGCAGGGGGGGTGGGTAAAGCTGGAAAGCGTTATCTAGACAAGCTGTTTGGCCATATCCTTGTCAGAGTCACAATCCCATAAAATATATGGGCACCCCCTGCTCCGGATGGACACAGCCCTCATAGTCTTTTGATTTGATGAGAGAAGGAAGCCTGGATTTTAGCTCCCACTTTCTCCCTCCTGTGGAGTGGAGAACACACAGCACTGTACTCAGTGGCCCTGATCCCTGTCACCTGCCCCTCCAATCTGTGTCTCTGTGTGTTATGAGCTCAGGACTGGACAAGGAAGAAAACTGGATCCATAAATGAGAATAAGTGGGATGCTTGAGTAATAGTTACAGATCAGAAAACAGTCACATGGAAGACAAAGCCACGCGAAGCCAGTGTCTAATATTAAGACTGATGTCTTGCCTCTTCTGGGCCTTTCCCAGAGCCACAGAGCACCAGGAAGGCTGAGGACAGAGGGAGACCTTCCAGGAACGAATCCCCAGATGCCTTCTTCCCTCACTAGTCTGTTAAATGCACTTACTCTTTTACTTGCACTTAAACACGTATGTGTTAAATAGTTTTTGATTTATGTGTATATTTAATACGTGCTTCAATATCTGACCATGACTTCATTCTCTGTCTTGGTTTCCAAGCTCCTTGAAAGTGCAGACTCTGCATTACATGATTAATATTGCTCTGTAAAACGCCTGGCACATTGCCACCTGGTGCTTTTAGATGATAACAAAGACGATAAAGTTCAAATTCCTCACTCTGGAAGATTCCAGACCTTCTATCACCCGACTCCTCAAACTACTCCCTACCCGCTCCCCAGTATTCTTTACAACAGCCAAACTGGCTGACATTCCCTGGGCATCTCATCTCCACGATTTATCTCAAGCTATTTCCTCAGCTTCATATCCCTTTCTCCTTTTTTTTCTATCCCTGAGTAACTAAACCCAACCCGTCTTTGGCAGGTCAGCTCTATTACTCTTCCCCATGATACCTCTCCTGATTGCTTGTGCAAGAAAGATCTTGCATCTTTGCTCTCCCATGACACTTCATTTCAACTGTGTATGGTTCTAATGACATCTACTTTGTATCATTGTTTCCCCTGCTAATTTAGAACTTTTTGGGGGCAGAGGCTGTGTCCTATCCATCTTCTTTTCTACAGGACTCAGCCCAGGCTGGTTACCTGGTATTTAACTCTACAACATGAACAAGTTCCATCCAGCTCTGAGTCTCAGTTTGGTCATCAGTAAGTGAGGGGTTGGACAAGATGATCGCTAAGAAACATGGTAGCTCTGAGGCCTGTGGTCTATAGTCCATCAGAGGGTCATTGAATGACTAAAAGTTTGAAGAGGGTTTCTCCCAGCAAGAGAGATTGTGCGTTGGGGACTTGTTGTTAATAGAAGCCTAAACATCCTTTGTTTGCCAAAAAGTTGGGAATTCAAACCTTATGCACCAGATTTCTCTCTCCCCATGAATGGGAATGACATTAAGTGACTCAGAGAATAGTTGGCACAAAGACTTAATCTCTGTTCTCCAAAGTTAGCACTAAGGGCTTCTCCTGCAGTTCTCCTTCCTCTCCTCAAGAAGCAAAGGTGGGGGTCTATGATACTTCCTCCCTGTGGAGGTTGGGGGATCCCCCTGTGGCGAGGTTTGGACTACACACTGGTGTACAGGCCCCTCGTCAGAGGATCTGCCTGCTACAGCACACGAGACCCTGAACCAGTACCTATTTTGGGCAATAATTATTAAGCATTTTGCAAGAACCTGGGTGCATGAGCAAGTCTTTTAAAAATAAGCCTATACTGTCTCCCCAGATTCCTGGCAGTGACTCGGCACACTGTACAGTAGCTGTGATTCACAGGGTGTAGGCCCTGAAGTCCTGTGGGTGAGTCTTGGCAACTGTTCCTCTCCTTCTTAGAATCCAGAGGGTCACAGCCAAGGAAAGGTGGTACATCCCCCCCCCAGACCCCACAGCCCCAGTCTTCTGGAATGCCATTGTCACCACTAAGCCACAGGCTTCTCTCTGCTTATAGATGTGGCCAACCATCAAGGCCAAGAGCATTCGTCAGGGCAGATCTAGAGCTGGGATGGGGTAGCACACTGATACTCAGTTTGGGGATAGGGAATGAGGAGGAGGGGTCCACAAGAGAGAGAGAAGAGGGGAGGATGGGGAGTGCCCCAGCTGACAGAAATCTCGTCAGGAGTCTTAGGCTCTGGGCCCAGCTGAGCTGCTGACGCAATGCGAGCTCTTAATCTCCCATGGAGAACAGGCCCAGCTCCTGGAAGCCATGGGACTTAGTGGTATTTGTGCAGCTACAGAAGCATGGCCTGTGGGCTGGCACGAAGCCTCGCCTGGCTATGGACGGGAAGGCAGGCCAGCAGGACAGAGTGGGAGGCCGCAGTAAGAGACAGGATGAGGTGAGCCTACACCAACCTGAGTCATGACTGTTTGCAGAAGGGACTCACAGAGAAACAGAATGTGGGGGTGATGCGTGGGAGTGGAGGAGAGTCAGGGAAACCTACACCCATGAAGTCAGTCCAGGCTGCCCACCCAGGTTGAGGAAGAGATGGATTATACATTTTTCTGTTTTCATAGCTGAGTCAAAGACTTCAATTTTTTCAAATATCCCAGATCTGTTCAGAGATTTAAGGAGGCTAATAAGTACATCAGCAGAAACTCAAGATCCACTTCTTCGCTCTTGTTTCTCTCCTTCTGGCCTCTCTACTGTACCTCCTGCCCTCTGAGGGCCCCGATACTCACTTAATTCTCTCCTCTGCCTTATTGTACAAACATGAGATGGGAATAAAAATGCCCCCCCCACCCCCTACCTGCCTATTCAAATGCTGAGAGAATGATGAGTGAAAATCCAGGAAGATGCTTGTGCATCCCAAGGCTCTGTGTAAAATGCTGAATCTTGGCACAAAATGTGTAGAGTGGAGCTAATGTTGTTTTGAAATATTTTCAGAAGTGTTCCTATCTCCTATAAATCTTTCTGCTCTGGGAATGTCAGTGTTTCTGCCCACATCTCTGCCATTGCTGAGGTTTCACGGTAAATTAGCTTTTTTTGTGAGCCCCCCAAATGACAATAAGCTTGAATGTTAAGCACTAAAGAGAGAGGATTTTCTAAAGGGCTGGAAGATCCCATCACAGAATTGTATCGACGAGAGGGTACAACAAGGCAGGAAGAGGAAGGGGAGAAGTCCATCCCTGTATTTCCAACAGGTCCTGAGAAAAGAGAGACAGACAGGGCGGTCCAGTACTCTGATAGGCATGTGTCTCCATCTCCCACCCCAGGTACGTGTGTGTGGGGAGATGTTTTTTATAAGGTTAAGAGAACATACTGTCCTCTTTCAGAGTCTGCAAGGACTACCTCACACATGCCCTGCACAAACTTGGTTGTGTCTGTGGCTACATGGGTTTCTCTAGGGCTTCTAGAGGCTGATAAGGAACTTAGCTAAAAGTCTGGCTGGGGAACTGGAAATGGGGGTGTGCCTGGTACCGTAGCCAGGATTAGACCTCCTGGGTAAGTCAGCCTGGAAGTCCAGCTAGACCTTAGGCCTTGTGGAACCCAGAGAAAATCCTCGATGGGACAAATCAGAACAGAGACAACTGAGCCCTGACCAAATCGCAGCAAACATCAGCAAAACATTCGTCCATGACCTGTGGCCCAATGTGAGCCCTCAGACCAGCAACTGTCAACCAGGGCTGCACAATAGACTCACCTGGATAAGTGAGCCCAGGCTCTGCACCCAAGGGTTCTGATTTCATTGGGATGAAGCTGTGGGATTGGTATCTTTTTGAAAAGCATCCTGGGATTATGAACCAGGGAAGTTAATTGCTTCCTTTAGGGTTAGAATTATCCTCCACACCAAGGCCAAGACTACAATGAGACAAGTGAGGCACCTAGGGTGCAAAATGGAGGGAGATGCTCACTGTCCACATTGTGGAAGTACAGGTCATTCCTGAGAGTGCCTCCTTCCATGTATGTCCCAGGTGCTATCCTTGCCTCACCCTAGCCCTGCTCTACCTCCTCTCCAGATAGGCTCATTGCCTGGCCCAATTTGAAGAGTAAACCAGGCCATGAGTCCCTTTTCTCTGGAAAGCACCAGAAGGTTTCAGATAAAAGTGTCATGGGGCCACAAGACCTCCTGGGGAATGGGCTTGGAAAAAGAGTAGGCAGAAAACAAAAGAATGAAACAGATAAACTACTACCTTAAGTGCTTTGCTGGTTTCCGGGATAAGAATGACATGATACAAAATACAGTTTAGTCATTTCTACCAGCCCTCTAAAGCCAGGACATTTTGGTTTCACTCACTGTGGGGGAGGATGGACTAGGTCCAGGATTCTTCAGAAAGGGATTCAAGTTAGATCGACTGATGTGTGTTCCTGTTTGTTAGAGTCACAAAGACAAGGAGTGTGTGCCTTTCTCCTAATAGTGCGTGGGCAAGACTCAGGGCTCCCTGCACAGCTCTAGGGTGCTCTCCATTTGTCTAACCCAGAAATCAGTCTCAGTGAATCAGGTGTCAGCACCACAGAAGGCAGATGCGTATCTGAGGAGCATTTGGAACTGACTACATTGTTAGTGTGAATGCAGGGCTGCAGTGAATGGCACAGTACTGTGCAAAAGCACAGGGCTTCACACGCTGGGACAAACGCGTTCTTTGTAAATAATAAGTGACCTTTGTTTCCCTCTGCCCGCTTCGCCCTCCCAGCTTCATCCCAGCCTCAGCATGGATCATGGTCCTCTAGAAGGAAACCTGATCTGGCCCTGCCCAAGGAATTGTGCACCCTGAGCCACGATACAGCTGGGATAGGGGAGGGGGGAGTGTCATTCTGTGTTTTAACCCAAAGTTCTTCCTACAGGGGTAGGAAGAAGGGCCCTGGCCTTCAGGAGCAGAGCTGTGTTCTGAACTGTCAGGGCACCTTTAAAGCCTGGTTCTGTTTCTGTCCTCTCTTGTCATCATCTCAGTGTTGACAGCGGTGGGCAGGTCTGTCAGCGTCAAGGAGGAAGAGCAGGAAGGCTGGAGACTTAGCTCCTGATCACAGTACTAACTAACTTCCAGTCGATGCTCGGGGCCCCGTTGCAGCCTCTGGTCCCAAGTCACAAACCTCCAAATCCTGAGTCAGTTTCCTTTAGAAAAAGAACTTGAGGTCTGACTTCCTTCAGATCTGCTGGCAGAGGGGATCTACCTGCTCATGGGGGCCCTGGAGAGGGTTAACACGTGAGCAGCTGTTTTGGCTCTCTAATGAACTAGGCCACTTCAGCTCAAGTTGTTTCTCATTCTTGATTTCTGCTGAGAAAAGCAACATCAATGACCCATAAAATTTGAAAACTGTTTCCTTTACCCATTTGCTAGGATCTATTAATCACTTCCGATAGCCAGCAGCTAACCGGTCTGTAAGACACCTGGCCTTGATTTAATTGATGTGCAAAGCAAAAGAACACCAGGCAGGTAAAAATCTGTAATTAGCAATAGTCCTTCATGATTTTCTTTGCTGGTTCCTCCATCTCCTCCTTTCCAGGCAGTGGGAGGAGAAGAATAAGCCCAAGGCAAATACGGTTTAATTCCATCTTGAGTAATTATGCTGGAAAGCCCTCTAAAAAAAATTGCTGGCTCTTTAACTCAGCAATTTGAGCTTGCATTTGGGATCATCATCAAACTGTAAATGCTTTGATCTTTTTTATATTCCTGTACATAGAGAAAACCAAGTGCACCTAATTCTTATACCATGTTCTCATAAGCATCAGAAACTCTTGGCACATGGCCACAGGCAGGAGGCTCTAGAGGGGCTGGCTTTGCTGGAGAAGGAAACAGCTGGATGCCTTGGCGTGAACACCAGAAGAGGAGCCAAGAGGCTGGAGCTCTGGTCCCTGCTCCCCAGTGGCTCATGAAATGACACTGGGCAGGACATGCCCCTTCCTGACCTCCACTTAAAAAGGAGGGGATAAGGACTGATGATTTTTAAACTGTAAGGTCCTTCCTCCACAACTCCTCAAGCTCTGCTATTCTTTGCTTCTAGGAAACACATTATTTTCCCACACCACAAACCCAGGGGTGAGGCAGGCTAAGCAGGGGCAAAGGTAAGTAGGTACAGAGGCTTGCTCTGCAGGCTTGATTATCAAAATATATAAGAAAAAGATGACCAATTATGGATTATGAGATTCCTTTGAATCTCACACCATGGATGTGGTATTAAACCTGTAGCCACAAAAGAGAAATATTTAACTGGCCTCTGGGGGTTTTGTGGGGCGCCTGTGACCTCAGCCTTAATCAGCATAACTTGCTCTCCTATAGCACTAGACAACCGCATGGCTTTTAGGCCATCACCCAGGTTAAACCATTGCATGCTCTTCTGTTGGAGAAGAAATGTACAATTGGGGCAACAGGGCAGAGATCCACTCATTCATTTCTTCACTTGGGCATCCATTCAGCAGATGCTAGGTCCCTATAATACATGGGACCCTGTGGATGAAGTAGGAATTGAGTGAAGCACAGCTGAGAGGCTACTAAAGGTTCTTTGAGCTTCTATGTTCACTTCTTTGGTACTTTATGTACCAGATTTGTAATAACACAAGCTATCCATATATCTTAGTTCTTAAGAGCCAAAATGGCCACAGGTCTTTAACCAAGAATGCCACTTCTCTCTGTTGAGTTCCTATTCTCTCCTCAAGGCCCAATTCCATGCCACCTCTCCTGGAAAGCTTCTCCTGATAGCTGGAGGTAGACGTGATTTCTTTGTCTTCTGGTCATCCATGGCATTTGGTTGCTCCTACTCAATTGGTTATTTTATACCAAAATTTGCACAATTTTTGATTCTGTATATGTCTTATTCTTCTATAGACTGGTAGCTCTTCAAGGGCAGGGGCAACTGAGGCACAAGAAGGACAGACTTTGTTGGAAAGGTCAATATCCTGGTTGTACTATAGTTTTGCAGGTCTTAACCTCGTTTCCCTCAATTATATCTGTACTAGAGGCCCGGTGCACAAAAATTTATGCACTCAAGGGAGGGGGCTCCCTCTGCCCAGCCTGTGCCCTCTGGCAGTCTGGGACCCCTCGAGGGACGTCTACCTCCTGGCTTAGGCCCACTCCCCAGGCAATCAGGCCTAAGATAGCAGTCAGACATCCCTCTGGCAGCCCAGGAGCCCTCAGGGGATGTCCACTTGCCAGCAGGGAGCAGACCTAAGCTGCAGTTGGACATCCTTAGTGCTGCTGAGGAGGCAGGAGAGGCTCCCACAACCACCGCTATACTGGTAGCCTTCTGGCTTGTGGCTGAGCAGAGCTCCCCCTGTGGGAGTGCCCTGACCACCAGGGGAAGCTCCTTCATTGAGCATCTGCTTCCTGGTGGTGAGTGTGTGTCATAGTGACCAGTCATTCCCAGTCCTTCTGCTGTTAGGGTCAATTTGCATATTACCTTTTTATTATATAGGATTATATAGGATAGAAGCCTGGTGCATGGGTGGGGGGCAGCTGGTTTGCCCTGAAGGGTGTCCCAGATCAGGGTGGGGTTCCAGCTGGGGTGTTTGGCCAGCATAGGTGAGGGGCTGATGGCTGTTTGCAGGCTGGCCACATCCCCTTCAGGGTGGGATCCTGCTGGGCTGCCTGGCCAACCTGGGTGAGGGGCTGATGGCTGTTTGCAGGCTGGCCACAGCTCCCATTGGCCCAACGTCCCAGAGAGGCTGGCTGGAATCAGGTTTCTGGGGTTTATTTATCTTCTATAATTGAAACTTTGTTGCCTTGAGTGGAAGGCCACAGCCAGCCTAGGCAGGCAGTTTCCTCCATCACTGGTGCAACGAAAGCCTCCTGCTTGCTCTAGCTCCATGGCTACTGGCCGCCATCTTGGCTGGGTTAATTTGCATATAGCCACTCTGATTGGCTGGTGGGCATGGCTTGGCTGGTGGGCGTGGCTTAGGTGTAACACAGTGAGGGTCAATTTGCTTATTACTCTTTTATTAGATTAGATTACAGTATATCTCATAACTGCATAAGCATCTACAATTATCTCCAAATAAAGGGTTTAATTAACAAACAGAACACACAGAATCATAAGACCTTAAGCTGGAAGAAACCCAAGAGGTCCCCTAGTCCTGCCTTTCCTTAGTGTGTGAATTTCTGCAACAGCATCCCACATACAGATTAAACCAGCCTTTTTCAAACTGTAGCAATAGAGAATTCACTCTCTCATAAGAGAGAACATTTCATTTTCAGACAATTCTAATTCTATCCTGAAACAAAATTGCCAGGTGATAATTTCCACCTGGAGCCCACACAGAACAAGTCACTCAATTATCCCCATGACAACCATTTAGGTATGTCAAGATGGTCGTTATGTCCATCTGAGTCTCCTCCAGGCTGCAGGATTTCATTTCTCTCATCTCCATAGTTTTGAGTCCTCATACTATTCTGGAGCCTTTTCTCTAAATGTACCTCATATGTTACTCTGATCCAAAACAGGATTACAAACAACCTCCTTTGTTTGGACGCTCCACTGGCTCCAATGTAGTTAAGGACCACATTAGCATTTTTATGCTAACTCCATCCCATTGGCTGATAGTAAATGTAGGATCCACAAAAACCTCAGTCTTTTTGTTATACTAGCTGCAGCCAAGCTCCCATCCCCTATATTGGCAAGTGTTACTTTATTTTATTTTTGACTCAAAGGTAGGACTTCACATTTTTCTATACCCAGCTGCAGTTCTCACTTTTCATCCATTGGAAACTTGGAGGAGGTCTGAATCAGTAGTGAGATGTAGAAGACTGTGAGTAAGAGAGTGTGCCCCCGTGCATGCTGCCATGGGTTGGCCAGCATCCTGTAGCAGCGTGCCCAGAGATGTATGAGTATTCCCAGAGCTGGCAACCCTAGGGTATTTCTCATTGTTGTTGAACAGCAAGAAAGATTTATATTTATAACAAGCATTTACTGCAGAACAGCCTACCAGAACCTCTGGGGTTTCACAACTCTTCCAGCTCGATTACATATGCAGAATAATGCCAGCCTGGCTGCCATCCTTGTTCTCCATTCCCATAGAGACACAACTGGGAACCAGAGCATCAGCTAAAGGTTCAGTGCCAAGCAACTGTGCCCAGCGCTCAGGGAGACGGGGAGGATGTCTCCATGCGACATTAAAGGGCAGAGCCTCTCACCCCAAAGTGAAAGAGAAGAGGAGGCAAGGATTTGGGGCAGAGTGGCACAGAACACCTGCTCATGTAAAATCAGCAAGGTCTAACTCTTCTTGGGGAGGGATAAACTCAGTCCAGCACCCATTGGCCCAAAGTTTCATCTTAACTTGTGTTCCCTCCCTTTGCCTGTCTTGGCATCAAAGCATTGTTGCATTGGCTCATGAGAGGTCAGGGGAAGCACATTCCCTTCTTCCCCCAGTTAAACATCTTCATTGGCTCCTGTTATATGGATTCCATTCCTGCTGCTCTTTTCACGTGGCTGACATGTCTTTTTGGTGTGCCCTTTCTCCCCATCTGTTGTCAGAGTCCCGCCCATTCCTTCGGGACTTGGCTCAAATGCACGTTTACATGAAGCCTTCCTTAGTTCTTCCAATGACTGTAATCTCTGTGCTGTCTCTTCTCAGTGTCCTCGGAGGCTTCACAGAGGAACTGCTGTGCTTGGTGTCTGGACTTGCCTGACATGGGCCCTATTTTGCCTTATCCCATCTAGTCTATGCCTGTGGCAGAGTCTGCTTGGTGTCCCGATATCTATTTTTCCCTTCTCCGTGGCAATCGAAACTTTAGCCAATTTTTAGTACATGGTCACTCAGAATAAACATGATGAACCCCATCCTCTTTTGTAGCTGGGCATTGCTATATGACCAAGTTCTGGCCAACGGGATG
This sequence comes from Murina feae, assembly GCA_004026665.1. Lineage (NCBI taxonomy): Eukaryota > Metazoa > Chordata > Mammalia > Chiroptera > Vespertilionidae > Murina > Murina feae. The sequence continues at coordinate 11,841 of PVJC01003520.1, forward strand.
TGAGTGGAAATGGTGAGAGCAAACTCTTTGCCTTTAAAGAGAAGGAGGCTTCCTCCCATGGCTCCTTTCCCGCTTCCTATTGGTTGGAATGTGAGTGTGGTGGTGAGCCATGCTGATCCATGAAAATGAGGACAACAACCACGAGATGATGGAGCAAGAAGAGAGAAGAAGCTTGTGCCTCCGATGATTCACTGCATGGAACCATTTTATCAGCTCAGAGTTCACTTGAGAAGAAACATTTCTTCTTTGTTTGTTCACTTCTATTCTTTTAAAACCTGGTTACTCTGGATCTCTGCTTCATGTAGCTGAACCTGCATCCTAACTAATATAATGTCTCACCACTCTTAATTCTTGAATCCCTGTTCTGCTTCTGTCCTCTCCTTGCCTCTCTGACTCAGCCCACTGCTTCAGCTCCCAGCTTCTTGGCTTATCTCTTCCCACCTGGCCTGACCCAACCTCTCAAGGTTCCCTTGGCTCCTTTTTCTGGCACCGTCCTGATGAGCCAGCAAGGACCAAAGGGTGGTGGTGGCCAAGCTGCAATGTCCAGATTCTGTTTGCTCTCTGGTTCCAACCTCTGCTACTTGGATCTCAGACACTCAAGCACTTAGTTCCTCCTGAGTCCCTCTCTTGTCCACTTTTCTTTGGGTTGAGTCCAGTGAGCTCCATGAGGGCAGGCATTGTACCTGCCTCCTCTTGAGGAGGCATTGCACCTGTCTCCCAGTAGCTTGTCCATAGCAAGCCCTTAAACAATGTATATAGATTTAAACCTTGGGGTTCCTAGAGCACCACAAAGACTGTAGGGGAAAGTACTAGCTTTTTTTCAGTTATTGAAGTCTTCCCAGCTGGAAAAGGCAAGTTGATTAATAAATCAATGCACTTGATGTTTCTCATTTGGGATTCTTCCAAGATGTTTTCCTCTGTGAAGAGAGAGAGAAAGGAAGAGAGAGAGAGGGAGAGAGAGAGAGAGAGAGAGAGAGAGAGAGAGAGAGAGAGAGAGATGGCATTCAGCACTACTCGATAACCTAGCACTTCAGCCTCCTGAGACAAACTGTGCCCACCCACTGCTGACCTTTAACTGTTAAGCAACAACCCAGAGCAAGCTAAATCTTAGTTACTGAACTGAGAAGGAAGAGCTGGTCCGCATTGTACTTCTTATAATATCTAAAATTAACTTCTCCCCCTGCACCTGATGGGGGTGTGTATAAGGAGTGAATGACTGAGAAACGCAATAGAACATCTGAATTAATTAGAAGGACAGGTATACCCTCTGTACTAGACTTCAGCACCAAAGGAACTATAAGACTTGAGCCAGTGTACTGGATGGCATGGTAGATCAAATCGGGGGGCATGGGGCATGTTGTGGTGGGGCTTTCCCATTCTCTCTTACAGTGACTAGTGTGGGGAAGGTTCTGTGGGAAATTGGAAGCCATTGGATGCAGAAGACAGAGCTCTGGTTTAGAAATGAAAAAACCGTGTCCAAAGTACCAGCTCTGCCATTTCCTGCTTCCTCAGGCAGGTGGCCCTAAACTCTCCCCGGAGAGTTCTGGACTCATTTTCCTCATCTCAATGAAGAGTAGTCGAGATGTTCTCCAAGTCCTTCCAGCCACAGCATTCTTGGAGACGGGTTGTTTCTCATGGTCATCTGCCTCATAGCTTCCTTCACCCTCTGTCTGTCTGCTCTCTGCCTGGCCACCCACAGGCAGTGCTGCCTTTCCTCGCTCCTCCCAGCCATCTGCTCCTCCGGACACTGGACTAGAGTTAAGGACAATCAGAGTTTCCCATAAACATAGACTCTCATGAACATCAAACAAAGAAGGATTAGGAGGGGGAGGCAGTGCATGAGCCAGGCCCTGGGGGTTTCTTTGGTGACTGCCTCCTCTGTGTGCATCCAGGGGCATAAAGGGGACAGGAAATGGCTGCTCAGACCCCTCCACACGTGTGAATGATTTCTTGAGGGCTCTGACTTGTTTTTGTTTTATTTTACTTTTCTGGCCAGTTCCAAAGTCTTACCACAATCCTCACCACCTCACTTACTCATCAACATGTACCTTCTTTTACTCCCTTTCTTTCCTGCCCAGATGAATACACATAAGCTGCAACTGGGTCCCAAAGGAAAGACTATCAAAACAGTCAATATTTGAACCTTGCTTGCTGTCTCCTAGCAAACTTTCCCCAAAACTATGCTCTACTGGAACAGCTTGGCCTTATTTAATTAAATTTCTGTAAACCTGTGTGGCAGATGGCAAGAATGGCCACAGTAGTTTTTTTTTTAATCCTCACCTGAGGATATATTTTTTAAGAAATTATTTGAGAGAGGGAGAAGAGGAAAGAGAGGAGAGATAGGAAAGAGAGAGAGAAAAAGAGAGAGAGAGAAAGATACATCGATGTTTGAGAGAAACATTGATCCGTTGCCTGCTATAGGTGCCCTGACTGGCTTTTGAACCCACAAGCTAGGTATGTACCCTGAATTGAACCTGCAGTCCTTTGTTGTACAGGATGATGCTTGAACCGGCTAAGCTACCCAGCCAGGGTTGGCCACAATCGTTTGTAGCTCCTCTCTGTAAAAGAGAAGTCTATATTCCCCCAGTCCATTTTTTATTTTAAGATATACATAACATAAAATTTGCAATTTTAACCATTGAAAAATGTACAGTTCTGTGGCATTAACTACATTCATGTTGTTGTGCAAATGTCATCACCATTCATCTCCATAATTTTTTCATCTTCTCCAACTGAAACTCTGTACCAATTAAACACTAACTCCCCATCCACCATCCTTTTTAAGGATGAATAATATTCCATTGTATGCATACACCACATTTTATTTACCCATTCATACTCTGGTTACCCATTAAGCACTTGGGTTGCTTTTACCTTTTGTCTATTGTGAATAATGCTGCTATGCACATGGATGTACAAATATTTATTTGAGTCTCTGCTTTCAATTATTTTTAGGCATCTACCCAGAACTGAAATTGCTGGATCATGTGGTAATTTTATGTTTAATTGTTTTAAGAATCACAATACCATTTTCCACAGTGGCTGCACCATTCCCACAAGGAAAGCACAAAGATTCCAACTTCTCCACATCCTCATCAACACTTGTATTCTCCATTTTTGGATAATAGTCATCCTAATGGTGTGAAGTGGTATCTCACTGTGGTTTTGCTTTGCACTTGCCTAATGCTTAATGATGTCACACATGTTTTTGTGTGTTTCTGGCCACTTGTATATCTTCTTTGAATCTGGGCAGGTCATTAGAGTGAACAACTGTCCCAGTTTGTCCAGAACTTTCCAGGTTCCTGTCCTGGGAAACCCTTCAGACCAGGGCATTCTGGGACAGTCGGTCACTCCAGCCAGCCTCGTGTTTTGCTTTGATCAATAGAGTGATTTGGAAGTGACAATGTACAAGTTTTAACCTGGGCCTCAAGGGGCTTTGCAGCTTCCTGTCTCGCTGCTGTTGGATATCTGCTGCCACATAAACACGTGTTGGCCGGCTGGTTGATGAGAGGCATGTGGCCCAGTTGCCTCATAACTCTTGCTAACAGCCTGCTAGCCACCAGACATGTGAATGAGGCCATGCTCAGTCATCAACTGCCAGCGGATTCACCAGCTGACCACAGATGCATGAGAGCCCAACAGAATTCAGCCAAGCTGGCCAAGACCAGAACTGCTCAGCCAGCCGGCAGAACCAAGATCTAAATAAACAGTTGTTTTAAGCCATATAACAAGTGCTATGGTCATTGTTCCTGTAAGATATTTTTTGTAGACAGGACCCATGTGCTCCAATGCCCCTGTTCTTAGTGAGAAGAGCTTTACTTACTCCTTTATGGCAGCTTGGCCACTGAAGCAGCCAAGAGGCCATCATTCTCTCAGCTAAAAGCAGAGAGAAGTTCTCCTCTCTCCCTACTTCTGAGTCATCCCCCCCGTCATCACTTTCCACTGCCCAAAGAGAGATGTGCTCATTAGATCTAGAGACTGAAGTGGCCATAAGGATCCTCTGCATACCATAGGCAGCTATGTTCTATTTCAGTTTCTATTTTTTTCTCTCCAGTCTTTTTCTTCTTGATCACAGCATGCATGGAAGAATTCGGACTTGCTCCCAGTGCTTTTTCTCCAGTTGGGTGAAGCTTTTGTGACTCACTTCAGTTCAGCTTGTTTGGTTTTCTAGGGAATGGTTTTTCTGCCAGACTCTGACCAGCACCCTATATCTGTTTCAGAGCTGTTCAGAATGTCTTCTTCTGGGAACTCAAGGTCAAGCAGGACACACCCAGTCTTCTAAAGGAGCTCTGCTTCCTGCTGGAACTTTCTGGCTCTTAACCTTTTCAAGAAATAATGAACTGTTATTAACGGTCTACGATAAAGGCCTAAAACAAGCAGAATATGTTTTTTTCTTCTAATCCTTGACAAGTCCTTGCACCTGCAGTGAGAGTGATCTACCTAGCAGCTGGCTGTGGATGGCAGAGCTGATTCTCAGCCTCAGAGTGATGCAAATTCCATGCAGGACCCTTACCCTAGTCCTATAAAAGTAGAACCAGAAAAATGTCAGAACTTCAAAGACTTTAGAAGTTACCTGGTCCAATGCTGCCATTTTACAGATGAGGAAACAGAAGCCCACACTTGCCCAAGCTAGAGCTATAACTCTGTAACATTAATTTGGTGACAATTCAACTAAAGCATTGTTGCTTTGTTGATGATAGCCATTCTTATAGGTGTGAGATGGTACCTCATTGTTGTTTTGATTTGCATCTCTCGGATGATTAGTGACTTTGAGCATGTTTTCATATGTCTCTTGGCTTTCTGAATGTCCTCTTTTGAAAAGTGTCTATTTAGGTCCTTTGCCCATTTTTTTGATTGGGTTGTTTGCCTTCTTTTTGTTAACTTGTATGAGTTCCCTATAAATGTTGAAGATTAAACCTTTATCAGTGATACCATTGGCAAATATGTTCTCCCATGTAGTGGGTTTTCTTGTTGTTTTGCTAATGGTTTCTTTTGCTGTGCATAAGCTTTTTATTTTGATAAAGTCCCATTTGTTTATTTTCTCTTTAGTTTCCAATGTCCTAGGGGCTGTATCGGTGAAGAAACCGCTTTGGCATATGTCTGAGATTTTGTTGCCTTTGTATTCCTCTAGTATTTTTATGGTTTCCCGTTTTACATTTAAGTCCTTTATCCATTTTGAGTTTATTTTTGTGTATGGTGTAAGCTGGTGGTCTAGTTTCATTCTTTTGCATATATCTGTCCAATTTCCCCAGCACCATTTATTGAAGAGACTGTCTTGATTCCATTGTATGTTCTTGCCTCCTTTGTCAAATATTAATTGAGCATATTGGTTCGGGTTGATTTCTGGGTTCTCTATTCTATTCCATTGATCTATATGTCTATTCTTGTGCCAGTAAAAGGACAAGTGCTGGAGAGGATGCGGAGAAAAAGGAACACTCGTGCACTGCTGGTGGGAATGCAGACTGGTGCAGCCACTGTGGAGAACAGTATGGGGTTTCCTCAAAAAATTAAAAATGAAACTCCCTTTTGACCCAGTGATCCCACTTCTGGGAATATATCCTAAGAAACCAGAAACACCAATCAGAAAGGACATATGCATTCCTATGTTCATAGCAGCACAATTTACCATAGCTAAAATTTGGAAACAGTCTAAGTGCCCATCAGCAGATGAATGGATTAGAAAACTGTGGTACATCTACACAATGGAATACTATGCTGCTATAAAAAGGAAGGAGTTCTTAGCATTTGCAGCAGCATGGATGGAACTGGAGAACATAATGCTAAGTGAAATAAGCCAGTCAATGAAAGAAAAATACCACATGTCCTCACTCATCTGTGGATAATAATAACCATTATAAACTGGTGAACAAAAATAGATACAGAGGCAGAGCAGCATCAAACAAACTGTCAAATTACAGCAACAAGGACAGGGAGGGTTGCAGGGGGGTAACAGATCAGCCAAGGGACTTTTCTGCATGCATTTAAGCATAACCAATGGACACAAAACACTGGGGAGTAGGGGAGGCTGGGGGAAGGGCAGGGGGAAAAAAAGATATATGTACTAATCTTTGTAAAACTGTATGTAATAAAAAAAGGAAAAAAAATAAATCTAGACACTTGAAAAAAATAAAGCATTGTTCTCCAGGCGTTTTCCAATAGGTGATTAACTTTGGTTGATTTCTATAAAATGAGTTAGGAGAAGTGAAGAGAAGCCAAGGATTTTCTGTAGACCAAACTGTCAGGGGGCAGAAACAAAAGGTGAAAGACAGTGCCTTTAAGGAGAAAGACTTCTCCTGTCTTCTCCTTGAGCTGAGAACATCCACATGACAGAAATAAAACTTACAGGGAAAGGAGCCAGGCCCCTTACCCATGACAGCATAGGAACTCCTACCAGAAGGAGAATGCCTTGTCCTCCCGCCTTTCTATTTTATTTAGGAAACACTGTTCCTATGAACTTACTTTTCCAGAGGAAAAGCCCATTGCGTATTAAATGTCTATGTTTCTGTCAATTTCCTTCTGATGCTGTCAAGTTTGCATGTTGTGAAATTGGTGTGAGTACACACTTCTCAGTGTTTTTTCTCTGATAATATTATTTTTTAAATATATTTTATTGAGTTTTTTTACAGAGAGGAAGGGAGAGGGATAGAAAGTTAGAAACATCGATGAGAGAGAAACATCAATCAGCTGCCTCCTGCACACCTCCTACTGGGAATGTGCCCACAACCAAGGTACATGCCCTTGACCGCAATCGAACCTGGGACTCTTCAGTCCACAAGCCGATGCTCTATCCACTGAACCAAACCGGTCAGGGTTCTGATATTATTTCATATTCAGATAGTTTATGTCAACAGAGTCCTCATCTTGTTTATTTTCATTGTATACTATGCCCATTAAATGGGTATATCATAATTTGCTTTCTAATTCTCCTCAACTTGAATATTTGTATCATTTTTAGTTCATTAGGATGAATAACATGAATATAGTTATTTTTGTTCTTTAGTCACAATAACATCAATATGGTTCATTTGTTCAGGGTGTGCTTTCCCAGGTGAAATGAATGGATCACAACTATGATTCAGCATTTGCTATTGCCAGATTACTTTTTTAGAAAGATGCAACCAATTTGTAGGGCCTCCAACTCCATTTAAATGTGCTATTTCCCTCAGCACAGAACTGTGCTATTGTTCAGTGTTGTAATTTATATTCATTTTTGCCATGTCAAATGGGGAATATAGAATATGAATCAAGGAAGACGATCTATGAGATGAAGTCAAGAGGCAGAACTGGGCAGAAGCTAAGACAAATGCTCCAAATGGGACAAAATTAGTTAGGTATATTTATTTATTTTTATTTTTAAAAAAACCTTACCCACAGATATGTTTTCATTGATTTTAGAGAGAGAGAAGGGGGGAGAGCAAGAGAGAGAGAGAGAGAAAGAGAGAGAGAGAAAGATGAGAGAGACACATCAATTGGTTGCTTTCTGTATGTGTCCCTACTGAGGATTGAATCTACAACCTAGATATGTGCCCTGAACAGGAATTGAACTAACAACCTTTTGGTGTACAGGATGTCTCTCCAGTCAACTGAGCCACCAGCCAGGGTGAATTAGGTTCATTTTTTATGGCCACTTGTCCCTGAGTAGGTGGTGAGCTGGCCTGGTTGAAAATTTCAAGTCAGGGTGGACACTAATTTACCAAAAGTATAGTGGGACCCAAGACCTGTTTCTAGCTTTGCATTTTTTCTCCCTTTTTAAACCAGCCTATGCATCTTTCTGTGGATAGTTTACTCTCTGCAATATTTTTTGTGCATTATTTTTTTATTTCTTATCCTGAGGTCTCTTTTATTTGCTTTTGCAAGCAAAAAATCAGAGTCCCTGAATCGTAAAAGAGCATAAGTACCTTTCCTCCTGGCTTCTCCTCATCCTCAGATCCCCGTGACTCACAAGAAGGCATAGCAGAGTGGCTTACAAGTGTCATTCCCAGAAGAATAGCTCTTTGTGATTGTGTTTGTCTGGCCACATTGACAAGAATAGAACTGAGCTTCTTTTTAAAAAATATATTTTATTGATTTTTTACAGAGAGGGAGAGGGATAGAGAGTTAGAAACATCAATGAGAGAGAAACACTGATCAGCTGCCTCCTGCACACCCCCTACTGGGGATGTGCCCACAACCAAGGTTCATGCCCTTGACCGGAATCAAACGTGGGACCCTTGAGTCTGCAGGCCGATGCTCTATCCACTGAGCCAAACTGGCTAGGGCAGAACTGAGCTTCTTGGGAGCTCCCAAGAGAAAGTGGTAGCTCAGGGAGCAGGCATGGTGGACCAGAGAGAGAACCCTGATACCCATCTATTTGGGCCATCTCTGCCTTTCCCACCTTTTCTCACCCACATGCAACTTTTTTTCAGAGTTGTGTAGTACAGCCTGACTTTCAGAGATCCCCTTGGGGACTGGTAGACCCACATTAAGAAGTCTGTTTGCCACATGGTCTGTGCAGAAACCTGCAACATGTAAAATGTTGTATGTGTTCTCCCTGGGAGAAACCAACTATAGGAAGCCAATTTGCAGGGTGCAACTGCTATTTTTGTAAGAAGCATCTCTGCCTAAGTGTTTGGTGAACTCTCAACCCTCCGAGACTGGACTATGGATTCCCTAGTCTTAAATAGACATGTGGACAAGTAGAGGGTTTAAGAAGTAGAACATTCTTGACAGCCCTAAACAAGGTCATTGTCATCCTGCTGGATCTGGATCTGATTGACATGAGAGCAACTCTCTCAGTCAGCCCAGCACCCTATCCATGACCTGGGTTTTAACCCTCCTTTCCTCCTGGAAGGCTATAATTGATAGGGGACAGAGAGTAGAGGTGGAGAATGGATTATCTAATTTGAGAATAAGAGGAGAGAGTAAGGCCTTCTCCCTTACTGTGGTCCTATGTGGCATGTTCCCTAGGTGTGAAGAGGCAAAGAAATAAGGCCTATGGACTCCAACCTTCAGGGATTCAGCAGAGCCAGAAAGGTTAGATGAGGGCACTGCCACTTCTCCAAAGGGGGCAGACGACATAGGCCATCTCCTACCACAGTGTGGAACTCAACATCGTTACAGAGAGAGACACTCACTCAGGTTAGGCAGAGAGAGCCACACGGCCAAGCAATCAGACTCGTTGACTACTCTCGAGCTAAACATGTGAGACCAACACTAGAATTTGGTGGAGCCACTTGTGGGAAGAAACACCATCCACATAAATCAAAGGAAAATGTCTTAGAAGTAAGAGCTCAGCAAATAAGAAGTGACCTGAGCATCACGCAGCAGCAGAGGATAAGAATGGCACGAGGGAGAAAGGTGAGACACAAATACTCAGAAGAGTTTTTTGCCGAACTGGTCAACGTGGAGTGAACCAAATAGAATTGGTTCTCTTGGCCTTCCAGTCCTTGGTGATGAGAAAATGGAAGCTAACAGCATAACACGTGCCTAGGTTGAGCCTCAGCACCATCAAAGAGCAGACGCTGTGTTTAGAAATCCTTGACCCTCTCATTGAACTCAGTTTTCAAGGTTTTGATGATGAGTCACTTAATTCCCTGTCACCAGCTTCTGTCTTTAACTATAGCCCTGACATGTCTGAACCCGTAAGCACCTCCAGAGCTGAAGCACCCATCACCTTCACATCATGATGACTAACCATGGCCTGCTCATCGTCTCCTAATTATCACAGAACAGAAATGCTACATGCCCGAAAGCTGAGGTGTGAACGGTGGGTTTGAAGAGCAGAAGAAATAAGAAGCAGCAGAGAGACAGGGTGGCAATGAGCTGACCTTTTGAGAGGCCCTTGCACTCCTCAGGAGCACAGGACAAGCAACCAAGGATCTAGACAGAGTTTTCTCCTTGGCAGGACTTTATTGTTAATATTGTTCATTACTGCCTCTGATGAGGTTCCCAGGCTCATTAAGATCTGAGTGCCTTTGACTGTTACTCTTGGATCAGATTAGATTCCACTTTGCAGAGAATTGTCACGGCAGAGTAGTGTCCAGTGCAGACCAGATAACATCTCTTGGCTTGACTGCTTCCTAAAGTTTCTTCCCTTGTGCTTCTGCATGTGCACTGCTGATGATGCAAGTCATCATCAGCCATGCTGACTTGCAGACTCACTGCTGCCAGCTGAACCAAGGGCTTCTCTTGAACCCAACATATAAAGTCCAAACAGTTGAACTAAACTTACCCTAAGTTTCAGAGAGGAAAGGAGAAAGATATATAAACATCAATGATGTCGTGCATTGGAGATTGAGCCTGCCATCAGGGCATGTGCCCTGACTGGGAATTGAACCATGACCTCCTGGTTCATAGGTCAATGCTCAACCACTGAGGCACACCAGCCAGGCCGAGACATCTTTTTAAAAGGAGAATAAAAGGGACCATGCATAAATAAAAATGGAACAAAAAATTGATATTTCTCTCTCTCTTCTGCTCTCTCTCTCTTTGTCTTTTGATCACTTAGTAAGCTATATAAATGTCTAATCACCTGAAACTAATATACTATTATATGTAATTGGCAAATAAATTAAAATAATAAATAAATAAATAAATAAATGCAATGAGGGATTGAGATGAAGAATATGCAAATATCTTAAACATTCATGACTGCAAGAGAAATAAAATAGGGAAATGATATAAATAGACATTATACAGAAGATAAAAGTCAAAAAAGCTAACAAGTTGGTGCAGGTCAGTTTTCTTGGGAAGCAGATTCTGGGATGGAGAATGGTGAGCAGGGGATTATCTGAGAGTAGTTTTGGCAGCAATACTGTGAGGGACTGAGGGAAGCAGGATTGGGTAGAGCAAGAATCTGAACTGTGATGCAGTTGCAGCATAGGCTGATGCCATGGAGAACTACGGAAGCTGGATGTCTCTTCAGAGATATGCTGAGTTTAAGCAAAGAGACCAGGTTCTATTCGCCTACATTGACTAATCATTGGATGGCTGTCGCCTCCCAGGAGGGCTTGTAACTTTGGGTGAAGCAGCTTCCTTGGGCTGAGGGCAAAAGCTAAGGAGGGTCACAGTAGTGAACCATCAGCAGCCAGCACTTCTGGACCTCAGTCTTGGAGCAGGGATCTAACCCATACACCACACATCCACCCTGGCAGATATAAAGGGAGACTCAAAAGCATTAGTAATATGAAAAATGCAAATTAGGACAACAAAAAGATATATCACTGTATATCTTTTATGATAGCAAAATATTGAAAGAGGATAATGCCGACTATTGGCAGGGACATGGGACATGACCACTCATGCATTGCTGGTGAGAAGATGGACGTCAGAAAAGTGGATTGGCAAATAGTCTTGGGATATTCTAGCATTATGAGTCAAATTTAGTGCAGCACAATAGCAGTTCTTCTGCTAGGGATACATCTCAAGAAATCCTTATACAACTCTATAAGGAGATATATATGTGAATGTTTCCTGCAGTTATTTCTGGTGGGAGTTGGGGGCTACCTAAGATTTCATCAGGAGATTGAGAAATAAAATATAGTGAGTGCACACTAGGGTGTACTATACAGCAAGATTGAAGCAAATGATTATATGTACACATAGCAACATGAATGGATCTTGAGAAAGATGAAAAGAACAGAGGGGGGAAAACAGTGATAAAAAGTAAGAAATATGATGGGATAGAACATTTATATAAATTAAAAATACTACAAACAAGTACTCTTTGTATGAAGACATGCAAACAGATGGACACACACTAAACACACAAAAATCACTGCGGGTAAGAGGAGAATGGAATTATGGGATGGGGAGAAAAGGAATAAGGAGGTAAATAAATCCAAGAGGACCAAAAATGCTAATATCCATGAATTAAGGAGTCAGATTAACTCAATCCCCTGCACATGACTTCTAAAACAAGCATCAGTCAGTGACAATCACCACTTAAGCCCTGGGAAATCGAGTCCATATTCTTCACCTTCTTTATCTCTGAGATCTCTCCTCAAAGGTCACAGGCTTCATCACAGGAGAATCACAGGGCTGCTACACACACTCCCTGCTCTTACCTGTGAATGAATGGCATCCACCTCTGATCTTCAGTGGGATGAAAAGGTTGGCACCTGGATAAAGATTCATGCCTCTCTCAAGCAGAATGACTTTGCTCCCAGGGTGCCTTTTCATTTTCTGTCCCATGAACTTTCCCACCTTTGATTCCAATCAAAGTCAACACCTTAACTGAAATGCAATAGGCATAATCGCCAGTGCTCTCCTTTGATCAGGACTGGTATGAAAGACAGAGAAAACACAACCAACTCGGAGCAATGCCTTAGATCTTGCCCACCTGGGAGAGGGCTCAAATGGTGAGCTGCCATCCCACTGGGAAATGGGCATGCTTTGGCCCACTGGTATGGCAAGCCCTTTTTGCTAATGGGGAACGGTTGGGGTGTGAGCTTCTCTTGTGAAATCCATCCTGCATGCCCCATCAGTCTCAGAAATAGAGGAGACCCTGAGAAAGCCAGAAGGACAATGAGGCTTATCAGTTGGTCTTGGTTCCCGTTCCCCAAGGTGGCTATGCCAACCATTACTGCTGGCCCTGAAGTACCTAACTCTTTCCTGCGCGCAATTGAGAACCAAAGTCAGGTTACCAGTCCAAAATGAGGAAGACAGAGATTAAGATCCAAGGAGGCATAGGAGAGCTGAGCTAGGAAGACTGAGAGCAGTCCTGCCTTAGGCTTATAATGTGGAATAAGAAGGTCACAGTGGCTTACATACTGCTCTTGAACTTCCTGGCTAATGCCAAGTCCTAACGCCCAGGTTAACCCTTACTTGCTCAGACTGGGCCTTTCTCAGTTATCACTATATCAAAGGTTGCTTCTAGACACCAGAGTAGTGTTCCACTAATGTGCCTCTGTAATAAATAGGATCCTTAGGAAAAATGAGAACTCCAAGGTACATGGAAAGGAGTTTGTGTGGGTATCACTTTTATCATGTTTCCTTCTGGGTACAGAAACTTCTGTGACTGCTTTAAGGTTTTTAATTCTGGAAAGCTCAAAGTAAGATCAGTCTTGCTGTTTAAAGGCTTCCTAAGGCAGAAGTTGGCTGGTGAATGTATAAAATGCCTGTGCACGATAGGCCTTCTGCAAGTGTGAACACCCTCTCCACATCCATTTCCTTCTCCCTTGTTGGTGGAGTTGAGAAGTCATGCTGTCACCCAGGACTCTGTCCTCTGTTCACAACTCAGACATCTTTTTACAGAATGATCTCAATCAAGAGGTTCTTCCTTCCCTCAACCCTCTGCTTCCCCGACTCTAGTTTCTCGTGTCTAGAAGTAGAGCTAATAAAATCAGTCTTGGTGTGGCCAGGTTGGTCCCTGCCTCTTTTCTCGAGGTCTAGGAAATAAAATAAAAAAAATAGTATTGGATTTTAATTTTTTAACTAGAAAACTGTAAAGAAGAAGTAACAAAGTTAGCCTAATTTTACAAACAAAGTAAATTTTGTTGGGATTAAAAAATGTGAGAAAACAGAAGCAATACAAAAACATAGAAAATGAATTCCCATTGTCCTTGGTAAATAACTACTCCCCGAAAGTAAATAACTACTATTAATGGTTTCTTGCAATTCTATCCAGAAAAATGATGCACATATACTTACATATATCCTTTCTAAAAAGTGCACAGCAGCGATCATATCTTATATAGTATTTCTAATTTGCTCTCTTTTAATGTAATGTATACTCTATATTAATTTACTTTATTCTTTATAACAGCTAAATACTATTTCATCAAATGAACTTATAACTCAGTCCAAGAGGACTTTGAATTTTTCTCCTTTTGTGGATACCAGCTCAGCCTCTTGTTCCCTGATTTCCTCCCAAGGGTCAGTGTTGGCCAGGAACTGTGATTCAGGTGCCAACTGAGATTGAAAAGACCCGTGTATCTAAATGTTCAGGGTGAAGTCACTGTGAAATTGCCATGGGTGCCATGTTTGCTTATTTCCCTTTCTGAAGAAACGTTCATTAGTTAATGGCCAATTTGCCACATAGGTTGATGGCTGAATGTTTTGGACAAAGTTCAGTGTTTTCAAATTAAGAAATTTCAGTTTTGAAAAGGACGTGAAGGTCATTTGGCTTACCTTCTTGAACCCACTATCGGAATCCCTTCTACGTTATTATTTATTTTCATCATTATATCATGCCATGGAACAGCTTTACTAATAAAATATTTTCCCAAACCAGCTCCTGGGCAATGTGCTTGCATTGGTCCTCTTCCTTTGAAATATCCTTGAACAAGTATGTTTCTCTTCCCACGGCTACCCTCCAGAGTCTGACAACTTTCTTTTTTTTTTTTTTTTTTAATATATTTTTATTGATTTCAGAGAGGAAGAGAGAGGGATAGAGAGATAGGAACATCAATGATGAGAGAATCATTGATCAGCTGCCTCCTGCATGCCTCCTACTGGGGATCAAGCCCGCAACCCAAGCATGTGCCCTTGGCCAGAATTGAACCTGGGACCCTTCAGTCTGCAGGCCAGTGCTCTATCCACTGAGCCAAACTGCCTAGGGCGAGTCTGACAACTTTCATATTCCCTGCACCTACCCCCATTCATTTAACAAACATTCCCCTAGAGACTACAGTGCGTGTACCAAGCACTGTATTGGGCACACGGCAAATTCCACGAGGGCAGAGAGTTTAGCCAGTACTATAGTGTGCCATCTCCACGGCACCTAAAAAGGCCTTGCATACTGTAGGCATTTAATAAATATTTGCTGAATGAATTAATACAGGATGAATAATAGTTCTGCCCTCAAGGAACTGTCTAGTGGGTGGGAGAACAGAAATATAGGCAATTATAATCCAGGGGCAAGGACAGAATGTGGGTGGGAGAACCTCAAAGGAGAAGGTCTAACCCAGTGTTCATGGCTCCCACCTCCCATGTGCAATGTAAGGTTGATCACATCATTACATCTGATGTGACTGCATGTGAATCTTTCCCCTATTGGATTGTTAACTCTATGAGGACATAAACTATGTGTCACTTAGCTTCATATCCCTGATTCTTAGCACAGGGTCTGGCATAGAGGAGATATTTCATATTTGTTAAATGAAATGACTGATTAATGGATGGCTGAATGAATTAGTGCATTAATATTCCCAGAGAAAAAAAAATTAAGGGAATTTCTTTTATTGGCCTAAATTAGTGTTACTTTAAGTTTTACCACTACAAAAAATTGGAGACGTATAAGTGACAGAAGTCATGTTACAACAAACATTTAATGAGCACCTACTCTGTGCTAGGAACACTGACAGATTCTAGGACAGGACGAACCTAGATACAGTTCCTGCCTTTAAGCAGCTCCTAGACTACCTGGTGATGAGCGCTCTGCCTATGTGCAGAGGCTGCTGTGAGGGACCAGGGGGTCAGAAAGGATTCCTGAAAGAGAAGATGTCTGAACTGAGTGCTGAGGAAACTGTCCAGGCAAAGAGATGGAGGAAGGCCATTCTAGGCAGAGAGACAATGCAGGCAGGAACCCAGAGGTGTTTGGGAATATTGTGTCTGTGGAGAGAAGTAGAGGGGGAGGGGAGGGAGAGAGGAGATAGAGTAGTCAGGGCTGGATCAAGAAGGGCCTTCTTTGGCCCTGCTAAGGAATTCAGATTTTACCATGAGGGCATGAGGGAGCCACTGAAAGAATTCTAAAATCCCATAATGATCAGGGTTGCATTATAGAAAATGACTTTTGCAAGAGTGCAGAAAATGGATCAGAGGAACAAGAATGCTGTAAGAAAGATCAGTTAGGAGAATACGTGGAAGGTGGTGGAGAGAAGAACAGACATAAAAGACAGTAGAGGGTATTCTGCCAGAATTCAGTGATCCGATGGTTACACTGACTCTCAGGCTTCAGCTGTGGGTGACTGGGTGGGTGGCCATACCATCATTCAAGGAAGAGAAAGTGCAAAGAGCAGATTTGGGAGCGAAGACAATGAGTTCCTCTGGGCATGGAGAGTGGGAGGGCCTGTGAGACATCCAGGCTGACTCCCCAGGAAAATGGGCTTGTGGGTCAGAAGCTCAAGAGAGGGAACTGGTCGCTGTACAGATCCAGGAGCCTCCAAGGCAAGCATTTCAGAGTCCCTGCCAGCGGGGCAGCATGGCAGCGAGTTTAACATGCTTGCTCTAAGGGCTGAAGGTGAAACTATGCTAGTGTGAGAATCACCCCGGGAGACGGGGGTGAGGTGGGAAGAAGAAAGGACCATCTGAGAGTCTCAACCACCTTTTGTGAAGATTTCCAAAACATTTTTTAAATCCTCTGGGTGCCTCAGAAGTATTACCTTTTAAGAGCAGCCTCCTGTCCCAAAGCAAATACGGCAAATTCATGAGATAAACAGTTAGAGAAAAGCAGCAGTGCTGAGAGAGGAGCCTGATTTTCAGGCGTCCCTTTGTAGGTAGCAACAAAGGGCCATGAAATGAGTTTCATGAAAGGAAAGAGGAAGGCATCCAGATAAGGCCCGCTTGAGCTATGTGGTTTTTGCTTATTTGAGTCATGCCCGGGGCATGACCTGTATCCCCTCCTCCACCCCCTCTCCCCCCGCCCCCCAGGCCCAACAATTAAGCTGTAGGCTTCCCAGGGGTGTCCACCAAAGCCTGCATCTTTGCCTCCCTGGCTGCTTCAGTCTCCTGCAGACTGAAGGCCCCATTCAATCTTTCAAGTTACAGGCATCTGAGGTGGCCTGATCTAGACAAATGCTTGTTTAATCTGTCTCCTGACTGTGAGGAATAAAAATCAATATTTCAAAATCTGAATTATTCAGATGCTGTAACCCCAGAGGTGATTCATAACCTGAGAGCACCTCAGTAGGAGAATGGAGGCTGAGGAGTTGTGTAAACTGGCTTAGCTCACAATTTCCCATGCAATCAGTCAAAGGGCTGACACAAGATAGAATAACAGAATTGTTCTCACTCAGTGTCCTGAGGAGAGCTTGGAGGAGCTGGGCGGCTCCTGCTAAGAAGTGGAGACTGTCGTAGTAAGAAGAGAAGCTCCTTGTCCTAATGAATAACCAGAGGGTCCCTCGCACTCTCTAGCACGGGTATTGAGAAGTCCTAGGACAAGCATGTCAAACTCAAAGGTTAATACAGGCCAAATAGGCATGCGGCCCATGGGCTGCAAGTTTGACATGCTTGTCGTAGTTCCTTTGCACAAGGGAAGGCAGGTTACACCGGGGAGAGGGGATTAATCCAAGTACTTCCTTTTAGAATACAATTTAAGAGCTTCCCTAAAATAAGGAACTATATAGTCTTAAATCCCTGACAGGAAGTCCCCACATCATGTAGGCACTTAAACCGACTGCTGGGGCTGGGCTGGGCATGTGCATCAAGATCCTGAGTGGATGGCTGGACTGGCCAAGAGAGGGGGATGAAGCTACAGTGTGATGGTTTGGTGAAAACCCACCCCACAAATGGAGAAAACACCAAAACCCATGGGCGGGAGGGGCAGGCGGGGGGTCGAGGAGGGGGGGCGGAGGCAGGTTAGTGCAGGCACAGTGCATGTCCCCTGGACTTGGAGGGATTAAGACCTGAGTTCTGAGTCCCTCGCTGGCTGCACCACTGTGTGATCTTGGACAAGACAATTGTTGCTCCCAGCCCCCGTTTCTGTGACACTAAAATGCTGATAATAATCCCCCACTAACTGGGTACTTGGGACGATCAGAGTTAAGATATGCAGAGACACTGTGTTGTCTCCTCAGACTGCTGTGAGTGAGGACATCGCTTTGGATGCTAGAACAGAGACCAACATAGATGTTTATTTCTCTCTCATGTAAAACTCCAAGCTGGCTTGGCACCTCTGGGCTGAGAAGGCATCAGAAACCCAAGCTGTTTCTATCTCACTGCAGAGGGTGTCATCTTCCATTGCCCACCACTGCCGCCTTACAGCTAGTAGAAGTGGCAAAGGGGCAAAGGACTCTGAGCCTCTTCCTCAAATTCCAGAAGTTTATATACCACTTCCTCTCATTTCCCATTGGCCAGAATGTGGTCCCGTGATCACATTCAACTCTGGGAGAGACTGGGAAGTGTCCTGTTCTGCACGTACTTAACTGAAAACTGTGATTATGGAAAAACAGGAGATGGATATTGAGATGGATATAATAATTCACAGTCCCTGCCAATTCCTCCCCCCCCCTTTTTTTTTGTCTATATAGTCTTAAATCCCTGACCTGAAGTCACCACATCATGTAGGCGCTTAAACCTTTCGTCCCCAGATCTCAGATTCCTGTCACTTGTTTGGGGAGCCCTTCCCTGACCCTTCTGACTACAACCTCCATACAACTCTAATTTTTGGCTTGCTGTCTATTTTCCCAACTATAATGTCCATTCCATGAGTGTGGGGCTGCATAGGTTTTCCTCCTCCCAGTGGCCTCCCGGCGTCAGCCCAGAGCCCAGGGCACAGGGTGGTTGCACAATACATCTGTACTGACTGACGAACGAGGTCACCAAGGGGCCCTGGGAGTTCCTTGGGTGAAACTTTGTAGCTCTGAGGCCACTACCCAGTGATCTCGGACCCAGGACTTGTTTGGAACAGAACTGGTAAATCCTGCTGCTTCCTGGGTTAACAGGGGGGCTGTGATAACCCTGAGGACAGGTAGAACTTGCCTTTCACTCCACAGTCCTGTCTTTGTAGGCCTTTATAACTGGGTCCATCCTGCTAATTAGACAAAGTCCTTGAGAGGGTAATGGTTCCCTTTCTTTTAATAAACACTTGCTCTGCAGCTCTGTGTTTTTAGATCTGGGAATGAACGGAGTATTAGGGGAAGAACTTCCACAGCACAGTGGCCAGACGGAAGACAAAGGAGAGACTGGGTTTTCTATTTCCATTCTCTGCCTCTGGGGTGCAACTACCAGGCCTGATGCCTTCCTGGGAGGAGGAGGAAAGAACCTCCACGGAGGATTTCAGCCTCCACCCCTGTGGGGTCGATGTCTGCCCAGAAAGTGGGCCTCTGTGAACCCACTGTCCCTGAGCAGCACCTGGGGGCCCCATGTTAGTGATGTCCCCTTGCTCTTGATTTGACATAAACCTCACCATTTTCTTAGAAATAGCCTTCTTCTTAGCTCATTTTCTTTATTACCAGGATGACTTTAGGGAATCCCATCAAACATGACTGGTTCCGGGGTGGTGTGGAGGGCATGCCCCGGGACTGACCTCCAGCCCATCAGCCGCATTCTTGCCATCCTCCGTTTTTCTCTTTGATTGGAATTTGAGGACAATCAGGCTTGGTCTCTGAGTGGCCAGCCCTTTTTGGCAATCTCCAGAGTCACTGAAGGGGCAAGTCACCAGAGACGAAGCCCTGGGGGTTGCTAGGTGCTCAGGTTACACTGATGTACAAAATGAGCCTATTCAAGAGCCAAGCTGAAATTTCCTTGCTTGTATTTTTCCAGAGAGTGGGGGAGGGAGCAGCCATATCCCGCCAGCAGCCCCTTAGAGCTCTTCCGCCCATGCCTGGCATCAAGGGAATCTTTTCCCACCCATCTGTGCCCTGGGACTGAGCTGGGAACGAAAACGACTACAGCTTCATTCCAGCAGTGGGGTGTTTTCCCCATATAATGGCAGTGTCCCTTTAAGCCCCTGCTTAAAGAGAGGTTTCCTCTCTTGGACTGGCTGTAGGTTCAATGAATCAACTGACCAGACTTTTCTCACTGGGGGTTCCGGGCTGGAAATTCCTCCTACTTGCTTCAGCTTGTGTGCAGGAACAAAGCGTAGTTAAGAAGGGATTAACTTTTCCCTCTGTTGGTTTCTCTCTTCTTTCTCAGAATAATTCCATTTTCTAATTCAGCTATTTAGGCTCCTCTGGGAGCCCTGCTTCTTTATTGCCTGGCTGGAGAGCTACAGACAGCTTCCTAGTTGTGTTGGTTTTTCCTGCATCTGCTCTGGAGAACAAGTGTCTCTCGTGTGGATTTCTCAATCTGGCTTCTTCCATCCCTGATGCTTGGCTTTACCCATTTCTGTCCAGCATAAACCATGGACTGGCCCTCTGTACACACCAAATAACATTCTATTCATAAGGTTACTGCCCCGAGGAGCCCCCTCATCTGGGAAAACAATATATTCCACTTATACACATATTCCCATTCTCATTAAAATTTGAAAGCAATCGGTGGTACAAAGAGCACTGGTTAGGAGTTGGGATTTCTGGGTTATCGTCCTACCTCTGGCATTACCTAATGTGTGGCTTTGAGAAAATCACTTCTCTTGGCTGAGCCCTGTCTGTGCTCTTTACAGAAAAGGATCTAACCGACTAATGGGAACCCATTAACTAGGACCAAACTCAGAATGGACACAGAATCAGACTAGAGTCCTGATACCCCAGGATCTATGCCATTTCATTACCCAAAAGGGTTCCCTGGGTGTTTCTGTGGTTCCCTGCTGAGTGAGTCTGAACTAGAATCAACTGGTACCTGGGACAGGGTTGAGGTTAGGTGTCAGAGGTTGGGGGTTGGAGGAGGGTTCAAGACAGACCACCATTATCCTATTCAGTTCTCCTCTTTGAGGTTCTGCAGAAGAAAAGTAGCACTTGCAGCAGCCCTGGGACCGTTCCACATCAGGCTTACCCTTCCCTGGCCCGAGCATGGCCTAAAAGGCAGGTTTGGCTGTGTTAGGAACAAGTGATGTTTGCACTCAGCAACAATATTACCCTGCAGCCATGTGTCGGTGACTTCAGCTTTCCAAAAACCTGGAAAGAAATCTGCTCTCCAAACAAATGTGAAATATTTGCAAATTTTCAAAAGGGAGTTAAGTCTGTTTCTGCAGGAGAGAAAAGGGAACTGTAAATGTGGTAATCAGAAGCAGACATTTCTTTCATTCTTTTAAAGCAATGAAGATGTTGTAGGGCTTGCTGATCGGACCTCTCCGTGAGAAGGACCATTTGAGGACACATGAATTTGGCAAACAAATTCAGGAAAGCAGGCTTTGCCTCAGCAGGGAAGCTGCAGACCTGCAGCAGCAGCCAGGTTGCCTTTTCTGAAGCCTGGTTGTGCCCAGTAAACAAAGTCGCCTTCAGGATCGGCCCAGGGCATGTGTTTGGGGGTGGGAGGAAGACGCGGTGTAGTAGGAAAACGTCCTTGAGATGGATGCTTCAGGTTGTTTAATAGAATTCACAAAAAGATGACCCCACCGTCTTCTGTGGTTCCAATGTCTATGTGAGGAGACTGGGTCCTGGGTCTAACCTTACTTTCCCCACACTCTGTGCCACAGTTAGGCCACTGGCTTTCACTCAGGCTCCCTCAATGAGAGAATGAAGATTGTGAATCATGACTGCCTCCCACATTTACTCGTATACAGCCCTGGCTGTACTAGAAACATGGAAACTGATTACTAAAACTTATTTGGCCAAATTTGTTCATGTTATTGTTTTACTACCTCCAAAGATCTGGTTAATCTAGGTAGCACTGGGACAAGTATCTCTGCTTTCCACTGTATAGATATAGCTTCCCGTTGGTTTTATTTGACTTAAAGTGTGATTATGTTAAATCTTATACAAATATTAAATTAAGTTACTATGTAAAACATATTCATTTTGGTAGTGTTCAAAGCAGTGATTTGCTTCCATGGTTGCACATTGGTATAAGCAGGGAAGCTTTATAAAAATTCCCATGCCTGAGGCCCACCGCCAGAAAATCTATTTTAATTGATTTTGGAGTGGGGCCTGGGCATTGATTTTTTTCTTTAAAGCTCCCTAGATGATTCTAATTGCATCCAGGGTGGAGAACCATTGTTCTGAATGATGCCTGAGAAATGTGCTAATTTAGCAGGGGAAAAGCAGTCAAATGAGATCTTAGTTTGAATTGGTTGGCTTGTTTGTCAATGTGCAGCCCAGTATCTGGATAGGAACAAAGCCAAGATTACAATGCAGTTATATAAGGGTTGGAGGACAAGCCACATTTCCTAAAACTGACTCACTATATGTACATTTCTTCTACAGCAATTGGAAATATTGGGCGGGAACCTGATGTTTTGTGAATACAATTAATATTCAATAATAATTGCTCTATGATCTCAATGGGCAGGAGACAAAAAAAGAACTCTCACATTTAAAATAATCTGCACTGGAAATGTCTCTGTTAATATCTGCTCATAATAAGCCAAATGGCACAGATTTATAAGGACTTGAATTTCAAAGCATCACTATAGGGATTTAGATGACTAGAGATTCACATCACCATCTCTTGTCCCTAAGATGAATTTCTGGTTCAGTGTGTCTGCAGGTGGAGTGGGGAAGACAATCAGGTAGCAAAGGAGACCTGAACAAAGGACCATCAGTGAACTGGTAAATCTGAGCTGTCGGTGTGCTATAAAGATATTTCACACACACACACACACACACACACACACACACACACATGCACACACACACACTGATCACCTCTCAGCAGGATTTTCAGTAACTGAAATTGATTGGAACCTTTGTTTTCCCTTCTCTGGGAAAGGCAAGTCCACTGGCCCTCCTGCTGCATTGGAGCTTAATTTGTGGTTTTTGAAACTATGGAGGGGACAGTACATTTCAAAAGTTAGAGGACAGCTAAGGGAGACAGTCCTGTTTATAGGATATCATTAAGCATATGGTGCCTCACGGGGGTGGGGAGGGCCATTAACAGACAGGAGCCAAGAAAGGGATTAGCTCACAGAAGAGAAGGTGGTTGAGAGAAGTTGGATTGGATACAGGAAGAGCTGCCAGGAAGAAACCCAAGCTTGAGAATTAAAGCTCAGGTCTAATTGTGTTTTTAAAGAGTTGTCATCTTTTGAATATACAAAATAAAGAGTTAGAAACTGCCCCCAGGACGGAGCTGCAATACATTCACAGAAGACCAAACCCCAAAACTTTCAGTAGCTAGGGCCTCTTCCTGGGGCTAATTCTAGAATAGGGGGTCTGGCTGTCCCCCACTAATGCTGGGGATCTTAGGCTCCACTGTAACAGTACAGGCTGAAGTAATACTCAGAGGGTTACCTGATCCCACATTTGCATAGGCAAGAAACTGACATTTAAGGCTAGAATAGTATTCCTTTTACAAGGAGATAACAACCTGCAAAAAGAACTAAGTCAGGTGCTTGACATTTTCAAGTGACTTCTATTCAAGGAGACCCAGGAGATTACCTTTTATTCTCCTCTCATCTAGCCTCTAAATGGAAAGGGAATCCCCAGACCCATTGTGGTTCCTAAATGATGCTCAGTCATGCCCATGGCTTAGCCTCCTCTCTTTAGTGGGATGAGAAAGACTTTGGCAGAGGCTTCTAGGCTAAGAAATAAGCCAAGAGCATCTAATTGACAGTGCAAACTGAACACCAGAAAGATAAGGTGAGAAAGGGGCTGCATAATTGCAGACTGAAGCAGAACTTTATGAGTCTGAATCCTGGGGAAGACCTGTTTTTCATGGCCCTCGCTGGATGGTCATGAATTAAATGGAAACACGTGCCTACACTGGAGGCTGAGTTCAACTTCTTTACCAAATAAGTAAAAAGTCAGTACCTGTTATATAGAGGTAGATCTCTATCTGCTAAGCTACCTCTCTGTGCAATCCCTGACCTGCTCCAGATGGGGAAAACCACCTCTCCCCTGTGCTCCAGAAGCAGAGCCTTTCATGAATGTCCTGAGCTTCTTAGACTGTGATTGGCTAAGAAAGTAAATCTCCCAGGCTAAAATGGACCATGTCTTACTCATCCTGCATCCTCAGCAATAGAAGCCTCTTGGTAAATAGCTATTAAGTGAATCTGCGTGTTCATGTCTTTCATCTATTGTCTATAATAACATTGAAAAGCAAAGGCCAGGGAACAGAAAAGGTATTGGGTAAAGGAGAAGTATATATAGGGTTAAAACATAGTATTAGACCATTCACAGCAAGTTAAACACACACACACACACTCTCTCCCCACCCCCCTCTCTTCCCCTCTCTCTCTCAATCTCTCTCATGTCACCTCATCCCCACAACTGAAATGGAGGAAGTGCAGTGCACAGGTTTTAGTTAAGTGTCCAGGGACCTGAATCAAGAGTCCGGCAATCTGTCTTCTGTCTGTGTGGCCTGGAGCAAGTCCCTCTCCTTTCCTGGGCCTCGGCTTTCCCTTCTATGAAATGAGAAGATTAGACTAGATGATCCTCTCAAGGTCCTTACATCTCTGTCATTTTGTAATTTTATGCATGTAACACCATGATCCCAAGACATTTTACACACACACACACACACACACACACACACACACACGGGTGGGTAAAAGTAGTTCTACAGTTGTGAGTACACAAAAGAGTTTATCTTGTAAACTTATGTATTTATCGTTGTATTGTTTGTTACTATTAATGTACGTTTGTTCACCCCATGTGTGTATCACAACTTTTTTCCCTCATTTAATTTAGTTAATTATTGTTTTTTACCCTCTGATGCCAAGGTACTGAAGAAAAGGCAGTAACTGTAGTTTGTGGGCCAGAGGACACTGCACAGAATGTGCTGGGCCTGCATTTACCCACCAGCCCTCAGCTCTGGAGGACTCTAGCGAGGCTCAGCTGAAAAACACTCAGTGTCACAAATGCCAGACCACAGCTGCACAAAATAGGAAAAATCTTGTTAGGAAATGACCACTGCCCCCTGGAACTGTGGAAAACATTGCCTCAAACGAAAAGGATTTTCCAGTGGAAAAAAAATTCAGCAGTATTGTGTCTGCTAAGGCTGTCTGCCCAGGTCCTTGGCTCCGGAACAGTGCTTTTCCACCTGATGTTGGTCTGAATGATAAATGCAGGCTCTCTCCTCTTCTGGCCCCAGCTGTTCCAGGAATCAGGCTTGGAAGCCATTTTCAAATGTATCTTTGGGCTGCCTGACTTTTAAATGCTTCCCCAAGAGGCAAAATATCACAAAAAACACTTTCATTAGAATGAGTCTTAGAGATCTTGTGATCCTAATTTCATTCCTTAGAGAACATAATGTCCCAGATAGGGAAGTGCCTAGCTCAAGGTGACAGAGAGAGGTCAGGGGGAAGAAGTTCTAAGGCCCACTTCAGGGTTCTTTATTTTTATTTTTGCATTTTATTTAGAATTTAATTTATCTTTATTGTTAAAAGTATTACAGATGTCCTTCTATTTCCCCCACATTGCCTCTAACCATGGAGTAAAATCTCTACTACCTTCTCATAGCAGCTGTTTCCAAACCAACCAACTGACTAACCAACCTATGAGACCTTCCTATGAGCCTAAGACTATACACTCTTAGCTGCAAATAATTTTTTTTTTACTGTCCCCAAGTACAATAGCAAACACTCACGCTTTGGCCTAGAGAAGAGCTGGCCTGCATCGTTGAGTCTTCCTTCGATCTCTGGAACTGAAAACTTGGTGTTCCACTTATTCCTTACATCTAGAATTAGCTAAAAAGAATTGCCTATTTTTGTGTGGGTCATACCTCAGTTCATGGTCTGGGTGGTGCTCAGACCACACAAGGAGCAGCAGCAGGCGGAGAGAAACCCCCAGCCAGCTCAGGTGCCCGCCCATGCAGCCGCTCTGTCTGCCTCAGCCACACCTCCCCTTTCAGAGGTTCCCAGGCTCGACCAAGTGCACCCTTGCCCAGTGGATATTGTCCAGGCTCATTCACTCAAAGTGGAAATAGCCCCCTTTTGCCCTAAGGTCATCACAGACAAGACTAGAATTCTTAGAGAAAATTTTACTAAAAGAAAATAGAAAATAAATACCTAGATACAATAATGTTTATAGACTTATAAAATAAAATCTGAAACTCATGTTTGTGGCAGAAAACTTGAAAAACATTTAAGAATCCACGACCACATCACCCAGCGGTGTGCTGTCTCATGGGGTAGCACCAGCCATATGTTCTTATGGAGCGCTTGAAATGGGAAAATCTGAATTCAGATGTGCTGAAGGTGTAAAATACACACTGGATTTTGAAGATTTAGTACCCAAAAAGGAGTATAAGATATATCACTCATAACTTTAAAAAAAACTTGTATGCTTGAAATTATAGTATTTTGAACACCTTGAATCAAAGAACATACATTAAAATTAATCTCACCTGTTTCTTTTATAATGTACTAGTAACTACTAAAAGCTATAAAATTATGTATGGGACTCACGTTGCATTTCTATTTGACAGCTCTGATCTAGAGAAAACACCATTCACATTTCGGTGTATTTCCCCTATTTTCTGTGTTGTATATATTGGAGGAGGCTGGCTCCTGGTTAGAAAACTATATGTGATTTTCTCAGGCCGGACTCGAGGAGTCTATGAAGGGTTTACCTGGCAGGCCTTACCGGGCCTGCTGCCCTGTCCACACCAGAGGTGACATGCAGCCTGTGCATCGCAGTCTCTGGAGGAAGCTGCTGTCTAGGCCTCTGGCCCCCTGGCCAGTCGTGCCCTTCACATTTACATTCCTGGCTCCAGTGTCTTCACTCTTAGGTCTCTGTATTGAAGGCTTTGGGCAGAATCCGCAGGTGCCTCCGCTGAGACCTGCTTATGCAGGAAGGAGGAAAAACCTTGAAGACACTACCCCCCCCCGTGAATCAGTACCCAGCACTTTTCCACTCCTGGTCCTCACCTCCCTCCCCCAACCCAGGGTCCATAGAGCTGCCAGTGCCTCTCAGTCAGGGGTCCCCCAACAGTGAGATGACCTCACATCGGTGCCGGTCCACCTGACCCTCTAGCAGTGTGCCATTGGACCTGGGAAATGAAACGGGGGGACGGTGTGTTCTCTGGTTTTAGCCTCTTGCTTATACTATCACAGTAAGTGATGAAAGCCTTCACTGTTACTTTCATTTTGGCTCTTTGTTGCTTTAATCAGCTGTTCTGACACCCGACAGCTCAGTTCTCTCTCCCAGCTTAGCTGAGCTCCTCACAGTGTTTTTTAAAACCAAATGGGAGTCCTACTGAAATCCAATTTTCTAGCTGTATCAGTCAGGGTCCCAATAGGAGACACGCAGACTGTCAAATTAGAATAATTCGGGAGGCTGTTCATAAAGAAGCAAATAACAAAGATACGGTTGGAGTGTGGGAGAGCCACCAAGGAGCGTTCAGAAACCCAGATCAGCTGCCACAGAGCTAGGAATCCTTGAGCCTCATGGATAGGGATGGGATCCCGGGGTGAGGGATGGGGGAGATGAGGTCCCAGGGGGGATGAGATCCCAGAACCAGGAAAGAGAGAACTGTGCAGAGGCTCTGTCCCAGGGATGGAGCTGGGGGAATAAGTACCTGGAGTCCCTCTCCTCCTTCCTTGCTGAGGCTCTTTCTTGGAGGAAACCAATCAGAAGCCAGAGGACATGCAGCTGTGACTGCTGTCCTTTCTCAGTGCAGAAGCGGAGTGGGAAAGAGGAAAGTGGATCTAGAGAGGCAGATAGCTATCTGACACTTCTCTCATGTTATAGTGCCCTAAATTGTAGTTAATAACTTGATTTCCTCCCTAGTGTAACCAGTGTCTAGTCTTAGTCCCAACAGTCACTGAGTGGGCACAGTTTTACAGGACACCCAATCCCAGTTCCTCAATGTTGTCTGGACTTCTAGCCAGAGGTACATTGAGAGGGTACTGTTTGTTATTGTGTGTGTGTGTGCACAAATGTGTGTGTGTTATAATCTCAGTCCCTCCCAGAACATGCTTCCTTCAATAGTCATCCTGGGCAGGTGCCCTCAGAGTCTCTGTGCCTCTGGCCTTGCAGAGCTGGCCCACAATGCGGCTGGAGGCCTCATTCTTTTTAATCCTACCCTAGTTCCCACCTACCTCTGCCTTTTCTTTCTTTACCTCACTCCACACCTCCCACCACTCCATCCTACTCCAGTACTGCTTCTCCCTGCTGGCCAACCACAAGCAACGGGTGCTCTCCTAGATACCAGGAGGCCGCTAAAGGGGGGTCTGGGAAGGGTGGGAGGATCTGCTTAAGCTAAGATGTTCAGAACTAAGTGAACCTCTTGGACGGCATGCAAAACCCTCCACTCTCTAATCACATCTTCAGTTGTCCAGTCCAGCTTCGCTGGGAAAAGAAGAAACTACCCAGGCTACCGGTAAGCAATCCTGGAGCCGAGGGCCTGGGAAGGCGGCAGGGCAAAGACTGCACGTGGGAAGACAGGGTTGACCTTGCTCTTTTATCACCGATCTACAAAGCCAGGGCATGCTAGGTTGAGGCTGAGTCCCACCAGATGCCCAGCAAGAGAGTCTGAGGTCAGCTGGGGGAGCTGTGCTGGGGCTTAGGGACAAGTAGGTGCGTCTGAAAAGAAAGAAGGATCCCAAGAGAGGACTGTAGACAACACTTAGAGAAGGTAATGTCATGAGGGGGGTGTGGTGAGCAGATGGGAGTCCTTTTATTGAACAGGAAACAATCTGTTGTAGGAATTATTGTATCTCCAGAGGAAGAAAAGACAACTTAATTCGCGGGGGGGGGAAGGAGGGGCAATTTGAATGTAAACAAACGAGGATGCCATCTGAAGGAGCATTCATTCTGTGCTTGTCAAGGCCCTAAAAATGCAGGAGGACCCGTATCCTACCAGGGACTAGCACTGGGGCAAAAAAAAGAAAAGAAAAAGAAAGAAAGAAAAGAAAAAGCCTTTCTGGCTTGGAGGAGGGTGAGCCAGAAGCAATGGAGTTCTTCCAGCACCAGGCCTGGCACAAAGTGGGCCCCTGGCACACTGATGCCAAACTGGCCTTCGGTGTCTGGCCGGTCACCTGATGTCCATGTCGGATGCACCTTTATGTTCCTTCATCCAGCCCCTCCTTCATTCACTTGTCCAACAAATAATGGAGCACCGCTACTCTGTGCTGAGCGTAGTGCTAGGCACTGAGAGATGAAAGGAAGACCAGCCAGGTCTTCGCCACCAGGGAGCTGAGAGTGCAGCAGAGCATGCCATCAAACAAATTCCCACGTTCGCAAGGCAGCAAGGGGCTGTGACAAGGCAGAGCGGAGTATGATTGGAAGAATTAGAGGAGTCGAGGAAGCCTCACCTAGAAATGGAGAGGGGAGGAAAGGGAGCAGGGACTGCGAGGAGGAGAGTGAGAAAGAGCTTATTGGGCAGGTGCTCAGAAACTATTTCTTGACCTTCTCCCAATAAAAGTGAAATGCATACGTCATACAGATTCACTAATCTGCCTTGTGAGTCCTGTCACAGCTGGAGGTTTTCTCTTGGATTTACCTAGTAAGGTGGGATTTACTCCTTCGGTTTTCCATGAACAAAGCTGAGGGACCCTGAGATCCACTTGGGTTTCCAACTCCTCTGGGGGCTGATCCTTGGACAGCTGCTAAAAGGTGTACAGACCTGAAGAAGCGCTAACAGCAGGAAGCTGTGAAAAAAATCCCTGGGTGGAGATTCCAATTTTCCAAACCAGGGGGCCAGAGAATCTAACAATGGCAGCTCAGGGCCTTGCACTTGTTCCTGGGTGAGAAGCTGAAACGCTGATCCATTGAGCCACCAGGTTTGAGGGACCCCTTGAACGGGAGGGAGGCCTCTGCTTCCACCTCCCTCGTTTGGGCTCACCCTTGGTTTACATTCAGCTCTGTCTCTGCACTTGGAAGTCTGCTTCCCCTGGAATGGGGCTCAGTGCACCTCTCATTCCCAACCTCTCCGTCCTGTCGTGGTCCAATCCCCAGATTTAGGCAAAGTACCTTCTGCTTTGGCAGACATAGCAGGGCTCCAGGTTCCTCTTCTGTTAAACCCAGGGGAGTCTGGACACAACAGAAATGATAGGTTCTGGAAAGCACTCACATTTGCTAGCTTCCCCTACCGTTCTCTTTCTTACAGGACTGGACCTTCTGGCCTTCCCACTGTCAGGCACTTATGGCCCTTTGAGAGCCCACCATGCTGGAACCTGCTCTCCCAGCCACAGGCTTAAGGTCACCCGGTAACTTCCAGCAGAAAGAATTTAAAGTTACCATAGGCACATGGATTTTGTCACAATGAGAATGAGAGGAAATGATGCCCCAAACTGCCTGTATCCTAGACGTGAGCTGACAACCTGAGATGGTTTCAACAGAACTGAGGACGTCGAAAGAGGCTCTTCAAAGAGCCAGAGCAACAGCAAGAATGTGAGTAGTCTGATTAATCCACCGAGGGCACATCTACGTGTCACCAAACAATTTGTGTGTGTCTTGTTCTCTGTGTCCCTGGATGGTTCCTGGTACATGCAAGACACTGAGGATTTGCTTTTTAGATGAGCACATGAATATGTGAATACTTAGACTGACTTGACTCAAATTGCCTGAGGTTTTGACTACTCTGCCTAGATAGCTTGGGGTCATGATGACCCAAGCACTGAATATTTGAATACATCTGTATTTCAGATGTAAGCACCTGGAGTTCACAAATGTCCTTGTTATTTGCTCACTAGGAAACTATGTACTACTGGGCAGAGGCAGGGAGAAAAATTTCTGGTATGTGCTAATAATCGTGAGGGAAGAGGAAGTTGTGAAGTGTGTGTGCACATGTTTAACTGAGGATAGGGACAAAGAGAAAATTATTCAACAACTGAAAATTCAAATTTTAAACAGTTTTCTTTATGAGGACTCCCCTGATCAATTCTCTTGAAGAGGATCCATCCCTTGCGGTTCACATTACCTGTCCATCCTTAGGAGTCTGCTCTGAGTTTGTAGTTGGTTGGTATCCACTTCCCAGCTCTAGGGCCTTCCACGCAGAGGCCGAGGCCTTGTGTAGGACAATGAGAGCATTTAATCCCATGGCTCTCTCACTGCAAGGAAGATGTCCTAACTGTCCGCGAGATGCTTGTTGTGCCCTCCCAGGGACAATGATGTGTTAAGTAATTTTATAATTAGAACTGGATCTGCAGCAGAAAAGGTGAAAACCTTGTCTGAGCCCTCACTATTAGCCAATGGAGTAGTAGACTCCACTTTACTAAGTGGGGGACCAAAGGTGCTGAGAAGGAGGTAGGCACCTAGAGAGGTATATCAAAGGAAGAGATCGTTCCAGAGACCTCAGCACGGGTCTGGGTAGCCCTGAGGTATGGTGAATGCCAGGGCAACCTGCCAGCCTCAGAAGGGCCTGACTTCTGCCTCCCAGCTGATGCACAGGCAGGGGAAGCCAGGGCTGCCACAGGAAATGGGACACTCCTGGGGTGTGGCTACCAGTGTGGTTGGGAGGCTCACAGTCATGCTGCCAAGGGGAGCGGGGATCGTGGAGCGAGCAGGAGGGCTGTGCTAAAGGGGTTAGAACAGGCCACCCTTGAAAATCTCTTCCTTTCCTAAATCACAGACTTTCCCTAAACATTGACATGAAGCTGTTTATATTTCCCCAAAAAAGATGAAATCTTTCACTGACCAGATTTAAAGACAGATTGTAAACTTTCTTTCCCTTCAAATGGTATTGGGGTGGGAGGGGATAGAGACACATTCATAGAAACACACACGGACAGTCACGGCCATGATGAATTAGCCTTCCTATGAAGTATGTGACCACACACATTAAATTAATTGGAAATCAGCAGTCAGCCTTAATATCTGTTTATGCCCAAGTGAAAACAGTCCGACTGTTAAGTTTCTGTTCTCTGACATTTTAATAGCATGGAATAAAAATCCAACAGTGAGAGACAGCAAATGCTTTGTTTCCTTTTGCTGTGGGGTGAAGGAATGGGGAATAAAAATACATTGAAAACACCCTTGTCAGTTAATAGATTTTAGTGGAATTGCCAGGCCAGAGAGTATCCTATTACATGGGAAAAAAACCAGACAGGGTTTCCAGTTTATTACTAACTCAGGGATGGGCTTCATGGTTTGGGCTGATGTTTTCTCTCTCTCTCTCTCTCTCTCTCTCTCTCTCTCTCTCTCTCTCTCTCTCTCTCTCTAAATGAAAATGGAAGTCCTTTGTGTACAATTTCTCTAAACGTTGAGAATAATCTAATTGTTCTTAAGTCACATGTTTCCTGTGGGGACATTGGAAGGGTACTTCTAAACCCATAATCCTAGGCTATAAAAAGGATCTAGGGCGACTGATCAAAGGTGAACTGTCCATTTACAACCTCTTTCAAGGCCGGTCCCATCTCTCTGATGGTTTTATAGAAGTCCTTTTTCTTTTGCTTCAACCCAGATCAAAGAATTGGATACAAGGAGTCTCCGTACCCCCTACCTGGCACGGAAGGAAAGGATTACCCCAGGAATTAAAAACTTCAGTGAAGTGGGTTTACCTACCTCCCCAGGGGTGGGGGCAAGCCCTGGAGTCTTTTTTTTTTTTTTTTAACCAAGTTTTGAGCAGAACCAAACAAAAGCAAAAAAAACTCAGGATCCTCTTTCTGTTCTGGCAGCAGAGGAGATAAACTCTGTCTTCCAGCCTTCAAAGAAAAAGCCTCTGATCTTTTGTGCATAGTTTCAGTTGCTAGAACCATGTTTATTTATTTGTCAATGACCTTCTCTTCCCTCCCACCCATAAAAACCCAAGCAACAGTTCTCCACCAGGGCACTGGAAGCTGCCCCTGAACCCGAGTTTGTGGCCTCAGTGAACAGAAAGGAAAGTGGGAAGGAAGTAGGCACATGGCATCGGTTTAGGCCACCAGCTCATCCACTTGGTCATCTGTTTTCAGTTTCTCCTTCTGCCCTTTCCTGGGCACACTTGAATCTGCTTTGGATCTTAGTGGTCAACATAAATTTCCTGGAAATGCTTATTTGAGGGCTGGAACTGCCTCAGTCCCTAGGAGCTCAGGCCCTAATCCTGTAGAGAGACACTAAGAGGTGGGAGCAGGTGCGCCAGGAAGCTCCTCTTGCTCTGGGAACCACCTAGTGACTTCCCCTTCTATTGGGCCTGGATCCAGCACCCTAGGGCAAGGCTAATGCAGACCTTCACAGCAGCAGGGCTGGAACACACCGGTTCCCCAAACTATGGAATCTTTTTGTTCTAAGGGACTTGAGAGATCATCTAAGATGCCATGTGGTGTAGGGGAATCCTACAGAGAGGCAGGACAAGCGTTGTTCACCCAGAGTCACCCATCCTAGCCAGACCCTGAAGCCAGGTCTTCTAACTCAGCCTCTGCTACCCCACCACGCTACCCCACCATGCCTCAGAGATCAACACAGGATGCAATACAAAGAAAAGTTAAACTCCTGAAGAGTTGGTCCCTCAGGGACACACTGGTTTGACTAGATAATCAGGGTTTAATGACAACAGGTATAAAGAATTGCTTTGGGAGATCTGCCTCCCCAGCATACTCTCCAAAATTGTCATTTCTGGGGAGACTTTTGAGTCTCCTAGGAACCTATGCTTTAAAGCCCATCTCAAGTCTCATCTCTCTTCCTCTTCTATCATTCATCATCTACTCTAGTCCCTGGTTACTCAAAGTGTGGCTGCAAACCAGAAGCACCAGCCCTACCCCAAAACTACTTAACCAGATTCTAACAAGATACCACAATGATTTGTATAAATCATCAAGTGTGAGATGCGCTGCTCTTGACCAATGGTACTCAAATGCAAATTCTGGAGCTCTACCTCAGACCTACTAAATCAGAAGGGGATGGTACTCAATAATCTGTGCTTTAACAAGCCTTCCATATGATTCTGATGCACATTCAAGTTAAAGAAACCATACCCAATTCTGATCTCATTTAGGGACTTCATGGGCATTTGACCATGGTGTAATGTCTATTATTGCTGTCTTGAAGTTCTTGATTTTACCTTTGAACTTGTGTTTTGCAAGTGAAGTCTGATGAGACACTGGTGTACCCACATGAACAGAGGAGATATGCACAACATGTGTGTCCATTGCTTGTCCCCACACACATACATCGTCCACAAGGCCCATTAGTACAGAATTCTAATGGATCCTGCATGGAGTTCAGCCAGATTCAAAGTGAGTCAAGGTGTGTTATATCTATGACTGAGTGACTGGGCTGAGGACTGATCTGAGAAGCCACATTCTCCCTTTGAATCAGAACCTGCTTTGTACACAGAAGAAGGTAATCATATTTTAACAAACACCGACCAAGGAACGCTATCATACCCTTTCTAACTTGTATTACTTCTCTGCATTCACTAATTACTTGCGCTGAATGTTATGACATAGGAGAAAAGGGAAAGATAAGACAACCCATCGCTTCTTTTCCTTTCAGCCCCCTCTTTCTCATCAGTAAGCTAAAGGTAAAAAAGTGTTGGTAGAGTGTGCATGTGTCCAAAGGTTAAGTCAAAACAGTTGAGTCCCTTTGGTGCGAGTTAAGAATAAAATACCTTGTACCAATCTTTGTAAAACTTTATGTAATAAAAAAAAAACAAAAAACAAAAAAACAAAAACAAACAAACAAAAAGAATAAAATACTTATACATGTACGAACTACAAAACGTGATTTGTATAATTTTGGTGATTC
Source organism: Murina feae (assembly GCA_004026665.1). Classification (NCBI taxonomy): domain Eukaryota; kingdom Metazoa; phylum Chordata; class Mammalia; order Chiroptera; family Vespertilionidae; genus Murina; species Murina feae. The sequence continues at coordinate 46,121 of PVJC01003520.1, forward strand.
CATATACAAGTTAAATGCTCTTATATTGCATTTAAAACTGGCATGACACAATATAAAGATAAAAGCTTAAAATTCATGTTAATAATGAATTTTTTCTTTAATCAGAACTCCATAAAATGGCAAATAAGAACTAGCATGACAGGTCAAGAGAAACTGCAGAAGAATGGAAGAAATTTTGTATTATAGTAACTTTAACAGTACTTTTCTTTTTCCTGCTTTTCAAGCAAGGGCCTCCACATTTCAATTTCTCACTGGGTCTACCAAATTATGTAGCCATCTCTGTCCTATCTTGTCCACTATTCAAAGTGGGACACAAACTGAGAATGAGCTGGAACACTGTTAATAATTATACGTAGGCCACAGGTATGACTAGGCCTATCCTAGGCAGCCTGGGATGTATGCTCACCTTAAATTTCAAAGTCTATAATGGTGAAGAAGAAAGCAAAATAGGGGTAAAGGTACTGTATTCTTCTTTCTTTCTATCAAAATGTGTCTTATGAGGGTTTTCTTTTTAAGTATGCATTGTGTTGACTAGTTCTAGCCGATTCCATGATGTGCTTGGAAGTGGATTATGCCAGTTCTGTCTGTTCTTCAGAATATAGTCAGAAGAATCTTCTTGGCTATTCAGAATCTTTAACTCCCCCAATCCTCGAAGTCTCAGCTTTTTACATGCTTCTACTTCCTTCTGACACGCTTAAAAATTAGTGACATTCTTTTATAAACACCCTTGATTTTACGCCCCTCCTTCCATCTTTGCGTGTGTCTTCTTACAATCAGAGCTCATTAGCAGACATGCTGTTATCTTTAGCTATCTCCTCTATTTTTAAATATATATATTTTTTATTGATTTTTTACAAAGAGGAAGGGAGAGAGATAGAGAGCTAGAAACATTGATGAGAGAGAAACATCAATTAGCTGCCTCCTGCACACCCCCTACTGGGGATGTGCCCACAACCAAGGTACATGCCATTGGCCAGAATCGAACCTGAGACCCTTGAGTCCGCAAGGTGACACTCTATCCACTGAGCCAAACCAGTCAGAGTGCTATCTCCTTCTTTTTTCTTCCTCATCAGGATCATTCACAATTTTAGGTTCTGAATTTTATTTTTGGATCCCTTTCAGAGGTTCTCACCATGAGATCATCTATTTTGAACTTTTTGAAGTCTGCTTTCCTCAATTCTGTAAGTCCAAAGATACACATGGGACTTGTCCTTTAAGAGGATGGACACACTCTCTCAAGCTCTCCAGAGTTTCACATCACTAATAGTAATTTGCTGTCAGAATCGAGTCTGGAGTATCAGTTTCCCTTGCTGCAAACTGTTCCTTTCAAGTGATGAAATTTTCAAGCAGTTCACTTAACTTACTAAATGCTCTACTTTTAAAAAAAGTAGCAGCCTCATAGACTTCCATAAAAAGTCCACTTTAAAGTCAACATTTTTCGCTGTATTTTCTCTTTCTGCTGGTTTTCCAATAATGTCTGCAATATCTCCCATTCAATTTAATCTTCTTACTCCGTGACTGACATATCTCCCTCAAAAGGTGCGATCTGTGTTTCCATCTCTTAAGTTGGGCAGGCTTGTGATAGAGCCAGAGGGATGTTACGTGGATTTGGAGTTTAGATCATAAAATGAGTATAGCATCTACTTGATTCTCTCTGGAGGTGCTCACTCTTGGGACCCAATGACCATGCTGTGGGGAAGACCAAACTAGGTCGTGTGGAGAGATCACATGGAGAAGTCTCATGTACGTGTTCTGAGTGACAGGAGCAGTGCGGGCCCAGCCAATAACCAGCAACAACAGCCAGACATATGAGTGAAGAAGCCTCCCAAATCAGATGATATGAGCCCCGGTCACACCCAGACTTCATGTCTTCCCAACTGAGGTCCCAGACACTGAGGAGCAAAGGCAAGCCATGTCTGCTTTGTCCTGTCTGAATTCCTGACACATGGAAACTATGAGAGAGAATACAATAATGGTTTTTAAGCCCCTGAGTTTGAGATGATTTGTAATGCAGCAATGAAGAACTCATGCAATATTAAAAACACATTATACTAACAAGAAAACTTCAAGAAGAAAAAAAGGAAAAAAATTCCATTTGCAATTGCAAGAATAAAATACCTTTAAGGAGTAAACGTAACAAAGAATGGGAAAGACCTTTATACTGAAAACTACAAAGCATTATTAGAGGAGATTAAAAAAAAAAACACAATGAAATGGAAAGGTATTCCGTGGTCATGGATTGGAAAAATCATAGTTAAAATGGCCTTATTATATTAAGCAATATACAGATTTAATGCAATCCCCACCAAAATCCTAATATCATTTTTTGTTGTTGTTTTGTTGTTGTTGTTAATTCTCATCTGAGGATATTTTTCCATTGATTTTTTTAGAGAGAGTGGAAGAGAGAGGGAAAGACAGAGAGAAACATTGATGTGAGAGAAACACATCAATTGGTTGCCCCCTGTACATGCCCTGACCAGGGTCCAGACCAGGAGGAGCCTGCAACCAAAGTACATGCTCTTGACGGGAATCAAACCTGGGACCCTTTGGTCTGCAGGCTGATGCTCTATCCACTGAGCCAAACCAGCCAAGGCCCAATGCCATTTTTTAAAGAAATGGAACAACAAAAAAATCATCAGATTTGTATGGAACCACAAAAGACCTCAAATAGCCTAAGCTATCCTGAGAAAAAAGAACAAAGCTGGAGGCATTACACTACTTGACTTCAAATTATACTATGGAGCTAAGATAATCAAAACAGAATGGCATTGGCAGAAAAACAGACACCCAGATCAATGGAACAGAATTGAAAGCCAAAAATAAAACCACATGTATATGGGCAGATAATTTTTGACAAAGGAGCCAGAAACACACAATATGAAAAAGAAAGCCTCTTCAATAAATGGAGCTGGGAAAATTGGTCAACTGTCTTCCCCCCAGGCAAGGCAAATGTCTACATGGGAAAGATGTCCTTTGCTGCCTGAGGGAATGACTCAGCCCAGGAAACTTGGGATGTCTGCCTTCTGAGCTCTATCCCCTAAGTCCCAGTCCTGGTTCTGCTCTCACAGCTCCAGTCCTCTTCACCCTCCCTCTGCCACAGCACAAGGTGGCTGTCTCCACAGGGAATTTTGTGCATTGGTTCTTTAAGAGGGTGCCTGAACTTTCAGCTGTTACTCCCTGGCAGACAGCACACTGATGCTTTTCACAGCTAGATGTTACATGGGTTCCCTTCTCAGTTTTGGTGCTCTCTACTGGGGGGCCTAGCTTGGGGATTAGATCCCAGAGTTCTCAGTGGCAACCCCCCTCCCCCCACAGCTGAGATATCTCTCAGGGACTTCAGTTGCTGTCTGTGGGCACCTGGCCAGCCCTTTCATGCCTCCTCTCCTCCTACCAGTCTCTATGCGGTCTCCACTTTTGGTCCTCAAGTATCAGAGTTCTCTTCTGTGAGTATTTCTGTTGATTACTCTGCATTTTCTGTATTTCCAGTCTGTTCCTGGGAGCATGTCCGCGCAGCATCCACTTACTCTGCTGCCATTCTCACAGAACTCAATCTTTTGACCAACAAGACAAATTCAGGATTCAGATCAGAGAATATTTTCACTGAGATCTCACCTCCCTGGAATGTTCCCAGCCAGTGCCGCTGCTGGGAAAATTGGAAAACTACATGTAAAAAAATGAAACTAGGTTACAGTTTGTCCCCATGTACAAAAATTAATTCAAAATGGATCAAAGATATAAATATAAGATCTGAAACAATAAATTACATAGAAGAAAATATAGGTAGTAAACTTATGGACCTTGAGAACCTTGTATGAATTTGACCCCAAAGGCAAGGGAAGCAAAGGTAAAAATAAATGAATGGTACTATATTAAACTGAAAAGCTTCTGCACAGCAAAAGAAACCAACAACAAAAACAAAAAGACAATCAACTGAATGAGGCTAATATCTAATATATAAAGAACTCATAAAATTCAACACAAAACAAACAATCCAATTAAAAAAATGGGCAAAGGACCTGAACAGACAGACACCTCTCCCAAGAAGACATACAAATAGCCAACAGATATATGAAAAGATGTTCAACTGCATGAGCTATTAGGTAAATGCAAATCAAATTTACAATGAGATACCACCTTAAATCTGTTAGAATGGCTATTATCAACACGACAAATAATAACAACTATCTGGAGAGATCGTGGAGAAAAGGGAGCCCTCATTCACTGCTGATTGAAATGTAGACTGGTATAACCACAATGGAAAATAGTATGGAGATTCCTCAAAAATTAAGGATAAGTTACCATATGACCCTTGCCTGGGTATTTATCTGAAAAACTCAAAAACATGTATTCACAAAGATATATGCACCCTTTTGTTCATTGCAGCATTATTCATGGTGACCATTGCAGCATTATTCATGGAGACAACCAGAGTGTCCTGTGATAGAGGGCTGGGTAAAGAAGATGTGGTACATATACACAATGGAATACTACTCAGCCACGAGAAAGGATGAAATACGGCCCTTTGAGACAACATGGATGGACCTTGAAAATATTAAGCTGAATGAAATGTCATTCAGAAAAAGCTAAGAACCAGATGATTTCATTCATATGTGTGATATAAAATTAAAACGCATGGACACAGACAACAGTGTGGTGGTTACCAGAGGGATGGGGTCGGGGGTGGTGGGAGGTTGGAGGAAGCCTAACATATGGTGAGAGAAGATGGGTGGTGGGCATGCAGTGCGATATACAGATCTCATATCATAGAGGTGTACACTTGAAATCTATATGATCTTATTAACCAATGTCACCCCAATAAATTAAAAAAAAAATTAAAGCGCATTAAATAAGAAATGAAAAGTAAGACTAATTAATAAAAATTAAGGCTAATTAAGAATGCACCATCTAAAAGAAAAAGAATGCATCATCTATGCCCGCCTGATTGATTAGTCCTTGGTTTACTCCCATTCTAAAAAGCTATCTTTGTAATTTAGGTCCAGTTCCACCAGGAAGAAGTGAAGCCATGATGGCATGGTCCCCAGTCATTGGGTAGATTACACTCCCTTTTCTGAACCACACTTTTGTATGAAATTTAATCTTGGTTATTAAAGCCTTTAGATCATTTCTGCTTAGTATCTTGTGTGAATTGAAGAAAGAACAAAATTAAAAGATCTCTCACACACTTCTCTAGCTGATTAACATAACACAATTCTATCTAATTTCAGACCCCCTCCTGGAAAATGTTCCCTCCTATCCCAGTTTATTGAGTCGCAGATCATTTGGTTGCAATGAACAGAACCCATTCAAGCTGGCTTAAGAAAAAAAAGAAAATTTATTAGAAAAAGAGGGATCTGGTGGAAACCAAAAGCAGGAAATGAGGCCAGACTTCATAGGGACTGATGCCAAAAACTGCAAAACTGATGAGAGCCAGGCTGGCTTGTCTCTCCAAATCCCTTTCTCTCTAGAACTATATTGTCTGTTATTTCTGACTCTATAAGACACATGCTTTCTCTCTCTCCCTCCCACTCTCCCTCTCGCTCTTTCTCTTCCTCTCGCTCTCTCTCCTTTCTCTCAGCCTTATCCTCCAGAAAGCAGTTTAACATATGGTTAAAGGCAATTGTTAGAGTCAAACTTCCTAGATTCAAAGGCAAGCTCCATCACTTAGTTGTTCATGACCTTGGGCAAGTTTCATAAGCTTCTGTTCTTTAGTTTCCTGATTTATAAAATGGGGATGCAGATAAGAATGGCACTTACTTCATATGATTTGTAGAAGATGAAGTGAATCAATATACATTAAGTTCTTTGAATAGTGTCTGCTACTTTGCAAATGTTTGCTTTTATTATATACTAGAGACCCAGTGCATAAATTCATGCACAGATAGGGTCCCTCGGCCTGGTCCGTGATTGAGGCCAATTGGGGCCGATCAGGACCAGCTGTTGTGGGGAGGGGAGAGGGGGCATGGAGGTTGGCTGACAGGGGTGAGAGTCCACAAGAAGTTGGCTGGCCAGACCCCCTGCAGAGGAAGGGGCCACAGAGCAGGAGGTTGGCCAGCCAGGTGGAGGGGCTGCAGGAGGTTGGCCTGCTAAGGGGAAGGGCTATGGGAGGTTCCAACCTCCCATATGGGCAGTTGGGGCTGGCCAGCTAGGGGGAGAGGCCATGGGAGGGACCGCAGGAGATTGGTTAGCTACAGGAGGTTGGCTGTGGGAGTGCACTGACCATAAGTGGGCAGCTCCTGTGCTGGTGGTCAGTGCATGTCATAGAGACTGATGGACTGGTCATTCTGGTAGTTCAGTCGTACGGGTCACTTAGGCTTTTATGTATAGAGAGATTTCTCTGCTCACTTAACCATGGCCATACATGGATGCCCCAATCCCAACTTCATATCCAACTCATAGTTTCATGTGCCTAGTAGAAACCTACTATGTTTCTGAGACCCAAATCCACATGCCCAGAAAAAAGCATCTGATTGATTCAACTGGGGTCACCTGTCTATTCATGGTCAAATCAGCTGAGCAGAAGGTAAGGGAGTAGATGATGAGAGGTCTTAGCAGGGACAAAGGGAGTAAATTCTCTAAAGGGACATGGTTGGTTCTCAGAAGAGGCCTTGGAATCCAGTACTCACACATATATAACCACCTACATTTCTAATACAGCTGCTCTGGCCTCTAGTTCTCTCTGTTCAGTAGGGACTGCTCATATTATTGACTGATCTAAACGGCATGAAGAAGGTGGCTCCCGTCAGCCAAAAGGCACTCTCCTCTCTGCCCCATAACTAGCTCTCCTCCTTTTGTTTGGCTCTGGTCCTCTGTGATGCCAAAATATCTTTTCATATTAGAATGTGGCTTTACCTCACCTACATGTCCCCTTCTGAAGTCAGAGTGAGTTTTCCCTCTCAGAAAGGGCAAAAGAGGAAGACCCACTTTAAAGGCTTCCCATCTGGTATTGTGAGTTTCAGCTATGAAACATGTGGTGGCTATTTGCTTGCTAAGAGTCCCGCTGGTAATGGAAACTCTGAGAAACCATACTTAACATTTTTGAACTTACCATAAAGAAAAACAAAATTAAACAATGTTGAACAGAAAGCTAATTGGTTTATCAAAAGGATAATGAGATTTAAGGAAATAACTGCTCAAGTCTCCTTTCATCTCTATATATCATTCTAATCTCCATTAGATTTGGTCATTTGGGGTAAAATGCTCTGAAACTGCATATTTCAAACCCTAATCTTCAGAAATACTTGAATGTCACAGACAAATCGATAGCACTTTAAACCATGGAACAGAACTCATTAGCGGTCCTCCCTAGGAGAGGCAGTGGCGGCGT
>PVJC01003520.1:53544-69919 GCA_004026665.1 Murina feae
TCTTTCTTTCTTTCTTTCTTTCTTTCTTTCTTTCTTAGCATTGTGCCTCCTTTCAGAGAAAATAGGAGGTTAATGTTGGTGGAAATGGCTGATTATTAGCTTTGTTAAGTGACCAACTTGAAAGGAAGTATAATGTTCCTATCAACCATAAATGAGAAGATTGCTCACAACTTATGGTCCATATTCCCTATATACAAGGCCCCCATTTTCTCTCTTGTGATTCATCCTTTAATGAATTAATTGCTTCCTCTATATTTTTCTTCATGGAAATTGCTCTCTAGGCAAGGTTACCTGATTTATTTGCAGTTTGAGTCCAAGAAGCAACTGCTTTTACTTCATCCACTTCAACTAGAACTACCCTAATTCAATCTGAGGCTTAGAAGAAAACAAGAAAAGTATGGCCTGTTATTAAATTGTTAAATACTCAAACTATAACCCTAGCTGGTTTTCTCAGTGGTTAGAGCATTGGCCCACTCACTGAAGGGTTGTGGGTTCAATTCCTGGTCAAGGAAACATACTTGGGTTGCGGGTTCAATACCAGTCCTGGTCAGCGCTCGTGTGGGAGGCAACCAATTGATGTGTCTCTCTCACATCAATGTTTCTCTCTCTCTCTCTCTCTCCCTCCCTCCTTTCCTTCCATTCTTTCTAAAAAATCAATGGAAAAAATATCCTCAGGTGAGGATTTTAAAAAAATAAATAAATAAACTGTAGATGTCAAAAATAATACATATAAATGCTTCAGGGCATCCTAGCCAGTTTGGCTCAGTGGATAGAGCATCAGCCTGTAGACCGAAAGGTCCCAGGTTCGATTCTGGCCAAGGGCACCTGGGTTGTGGCGGGCTCGATCCCCAGCAGGGGGCGTGCAGGAAGCAGCTGATGAATGATTCTTTCATTATTGATATTTCTATCTCTCTCTTTCTCCCTTCCTCTCTAAAATCAATAAAAGTATATTTTTAAAAATAAAAAAATAAATGCTTCAAGACATGTGGAGACAATTAACACAATTTACTCCAATATTAATTATAGGGTCACTTATGCTCAATTCAGAAGCCTATAAGAAGTATTATATTTTATTGCTGAACTTCCCTGACCAGTGTCTCTAAAGAGGCCACCCAACTTCTCTTTAGCCCATCACTCTATTTCATTTTTGGTGTGGAATATCACTCTCTGATATTCTTATGGTTCTTATTTATAGGTGTTTTTTTTTACTTATTTATTGTTTACATTCCCAACATGCCAGTTGGATGCCAGAGGCACTTTGGCTAGAAAGTACAGAGGGCAGAGCCCTTTTCTATCTCATTGTCACCACTGTATTCCCAGTGCATAGAAAAAAGTCTAGTATACTGTAGGCACTCAATAAATATTTGTCCCAGGGCCTCCCAGCCTTAAAGAATGCATTATCTACCTTCCTGGGTTCTTCTTGGTGTGGAACCCTATTGGCTCTCCATAACCCACTTCTTTGGAACTATAGCTATAGTTGTAGCTGTAGCTGTTTCTCACTAAAAATTAGTCAGGCACATAGAGTGCAAATCCATGTAGCAGCCCATGAGGTGCACTGAATTCCAGGAAACACCCAGAAAACAGGCTTAATGGGCGGTGAGCAATTAAAACTGCAATTCTAGCAGCAGAGGGTACAAAACAGAACCAGGTTCTCCTCAAAGACCTCCATATTCCTGACTCCCATCTTGAAATCATATCATCTGTGATTTCATGCCCCTCTCTGTTTGCATCTCATCCAGAGCACACCAAGTCCTCTGTAAAACCCTCCTATTTAGCCATCGCACTACACTTCTCATGCACTGACAACTTCCTGCTGCAGGTCAGTTGCTTATTTACATTTATCACCATTTATAGAATAACTAGGGGCCCGGTGCACAAAAATTTGTGCACTCGGGAGGTCCAACAGCCCGACCTGTGCCCTCTCGCAGTCTGGGACCCCTCTGGGGATGTCCATCTGCTGGTGTGTCTGGTCAGCCTGGGGGAGGGGCTAATGGCTGTTTGCAGGCTGGCCAAGACCTCCAGTGTGGATCCTTACCCCATGGGGGTGTGGCCAGCCTGGGTGATGGGTTGAGGGCCATCTTTAGGCTCCCTTCAGGTTTTGGGTCCCTACTGGGGTACCTGGCCAGCCTGGGTGAGGGGCTGATGGCTGTTTGCAGAATTTCAGTCTGCCCACAGTTCCCATTGACTCAATGTCCCATCAAGGCTGGCTGGAAGCAGGTTTCTGGGCTTTGTTTATCTTCTATAATTGATACACTGTTCCTTTAAGCCGGGGCCTAGTAACGAAACCTCCTCTCTGCTTCAGCTCTGGCTTCTATAATGAAACAATATTTAATTAGAAGCCAGGCCGGGCCTGCTGTTTGCTTTAGCTCCTAGGATTGAAACATTTGTTGCAAATACGATGTTCCCTGGAGCGCAGAGAAGCCAAGGCGGCTGGCAAACAGTTTCACTCCTGCTGCAATGGACACTGCCTGTTTACTCAGGTCCAGGAGTGCCAGCCTGCATGTTGGCTGGGTTAATTTGCATACAGTCACTCTGATTGGCTGGTGGGCATGGCTTAGGCATCACGAAGAAACGGTTAATTTTAATATTATGCTTTTATTAGTTAGGATAGTCCTGTGTGGCCAGAGACCATGTCTGGTCATTTGCCTTCCCCTCCCTCAGCACAGTAACTTTCATATAGTAAGAATTAAAAACTATATACCATCTGCCTAACTTCATGACTTGCTAAGTAACAAAGCTAATCTAAGGACTACAGATTATACATAAATATAAAATGTGATGGAGATATTTAGGGGATGGTAAAGCAGTGCTTTTTTGTCCTTAGTTTTGGATTGTCTTACAGCTCCCATATCAAAAGCCAAGTCTGTGAGTCTCAATTATTAATTCCTTCCATAGTGTAGAGAAGATCTCCATTTAATGCATGATGGCTAAGCTATGAGGGCCACTTCCCTATGGAAGATGGAAGAACAGGGGGAATGAGGTGAGAAATAGGGTCCTCAGAAAGGGCTGAGGGCTACGGAGGCAGGAGAGAATGATGGAGAGTTGGGTTCATAAGGATTGTGTCTAGCTATTTGAAGGTTTGGAGTCATAGCTGATGTGGGGAGGAAGAAGGCAAAAGGTGCTACATCTTAGAACTTCCAAGGAATACAGACAGACATTAAGAGCCAAAAGGCCCCCAACTCTCTAATATCCCACTTTTTAAAAACAAAAACACAAACGGAGGCCTTGAGAGGTCAAGCCAGTAGATCTGGGTCACAAGCAAATAGCCCAGGGATATGGAGGAATGGCTGGGTCAAGGCCAGGCCTATGGCTCTCTGTGTGGTGCTCCTTTAGTCCTGTGTAGCATCCCTGTACCCCAAGAAGAAACAGTTTGATTCAGAAAGTAGCCAGAGTAAAGAAGAAAAACAAGCAGGATAAAAACAAAAAAGTTAGGAACCCCATAAAACGTTGCCTAATAATAATAGATAGCATTCAGTAAACAGTATTTTATCCTGTTAAAGTTTTGGTAGGAACTGGCAAACCACTGAGCCCTGCTTAATTGGAAGGAAATTACTGATGAAAGAATTTAATTGAGGCCAATGCCCCTCCCCATAGGAGCCCAGAGCAGCCATGGAGATCAAGTGCCACCCAAGCCTCCCAACATGAGCCCAAGGGCAGGGTAAATGTGTTGCTAGTGAAGGAGATATTCATTGTGGGTTTAGAAACAGATTCTGTTTCTGAGGGGGAAGATTTGTTTGCTTTTGGGAGACGTGCTTTCTTTAACTGGTCAACCACTGAAGGAAGAACTAGGTCAGATATGAAAATCCACATCAGGGGCTCCTATTGTCTAGGAACACAGGTCTAGAGGCCCCACCTCTGGGGCTGTGAGACAGGCTGGTACAAATATCCATGCTTGTTTCTCTGCCACCTGGGTTTCTCTGTTGTTGGGGTCTTGACAACTCAAAAAGGGTCGGGAGAGAGAGGGAGAGGGAGAGAGAGAGAGAGAGAGAGAGAGAGATCTTTATGATTTTTTCCCCTCTAAAATTAAAAATTGCATTGACAGATCTGAGAGCATGTGAATCAGGTTAGGAGAGGGAGGAAGTGCTGCCAGGGAAAGCTCATTGCATCGTTGTCATCTGTGGCAGGGAAGTTAAAGGTCATCCAGAGTCCATTGAGGGAAGGTGGAGGGAGAAAGCAGGCTGGAAATATGCACAACAACAAATATGGATCTTAAAGGGACAGTGCTGGGAGAGAGGAGGGAGAAATTAGAACGTGCTATCTGACACAGACCATTTCCATAAAGTAGAAAAACATCACTTGAAATATATGAAAATATAACCATTAAATCCATGATGGCCTCTAGGGGCGGATAATAGGAGGGAGTACAGGCAGAAAAAAAGGGAGTGAATGACTAAAACAAGGGCAGGGCCATCAACAGACCGAAGAGGATAGTGTGCCTCTGCACTTGAGGTCCAAAAGCAAAATAATGGAGGTGGCACCCAAGTGGGCCGTCCCTGAGAACAACGTCTTTCCTTGTGAGATCCAAGAATAAGGCGAAATAAACTAGTGCTCTATGTTCTGTTCCTACTTTCTGAAGTTGCCCTAATCCTTCAGGAGAAAAATCTGCATGTGCCTGGTGTGTGCTCTTATGGGGGTTGAAGGGCCAGTGGGTTAAGAGAAGAGGCAACTCTCATTCAGTTGCCAGTTGGATGCCAGGGGCACTTTGGCTCAGAAATCCAGGTGCCTTTGGGACTATAGCAGGGTGACTCACAATGAGACAGAGCAATAGAAAGGAGTGCTGAGGTGCACGAGAGGGCGCGTGGCGAGACACTGATGGAACCTTCTGATGATCTCTGAAACGACTTTCATGCTCTGAGAAGAGAGGAAGTGGCTCCCAGAGAATTCTTGGGGTGCATGTTATTATCAATTTCCAGATAAGTAAACTGAGGCGTAGAAAGGTTAGGCAGTTTGCCCAAGGTCATAGAGCTAGTAAGTGGCAGAGGCAGGATTTAAATCTAGGTGTGTATGACTCTAAAATTTGAGCTCTTAACCACCATGTTATAATGCATCCAACATAAGTCTTTGTGCCACATGTACACATGTGCACGCACTCACACATACTCTTACATAGGCATGTTACCAAAGTTACATATCATGAGACAAATTTATGCTCTGGAAGCTTCTTCCGACCTTAGCTGTCAAGGCACTGTGGAGAGGTGTTTCTCAGGGGCAGAAAGGTCATTTGAAATGATCACAGAGTTCCTCATGTAAAACCAACAAGGATGGTAAGGGGAAGACAGGGTGCGGGGGAGCGTGCAGCAGAGGGAACAAAATAGGTAGTTTCCCAGTGAGTAATGTGGATTCAGAAATAACCATTGAAGACAGATCAGAGAAAGGCTTTGCAGCAGACGTGTCCTCGTGTGCAATTCCATCTAAGGCCAAAATAATAGATGAGAGAAAAACGAATGTCATCCAAGTAGTTCTGATGCACTGTTACCTGAAGCTGATGAGTCTGGTGGAAGACACGGTAGAATTTCAGAGGTTTTCCGTGGTTCTCTCAGCTAACTCCTCAGTGGATGCTGAAGAGAACAGTGACTTGCACCAGGTCAAACAAGGACAAGAACCTAGGCCTCTGGCTCCCTGGCCACTGCTTGCTCACCTGTGTCACATCGCTGTCCTCACCTCAGTTTGGAGGGACAGCTCCCTCTGGCCACCCATAGACTGTGCTCCTTTCTCTCTGCTCCTTCTCCTGCCAGCATTCCCCCTCTTTTCAGGAGATGATTGCTTCTCAGGAAAAGGGTGAGAGATGGGGGGGGAAAGGGGGGGCAAAGGAAGCCTTTTGGGATTGGAGGGCAAGTGCTCAGGGCTGAAATTCTGGAGAGATGAGCAGTTTGGCCATAGCTGACTTCCCTCCATGCAACTTCTTCTTCGGCCTCTTCCTTATTTCCTCGAATCCCTCCCCAGTCCCTCTAAGCCCACCACTTTATTTTCAAACCTGGGATGAGAGGCTATGGACTTAATCTTTAAAATTCTGGTCAGTTTATTTTTCAGACAAAGACCTGGGCCCTTGATGCAAGCACAGCAGGGCCTCCCTCGGCAGGAGCATCAGAGCCTGTCACAACACATTTTCTTTCTTTCCACTCAGTGAGAGACACTCCCTGAACACAAAAGACACTGAGAATCCTGTCTCCTTGGAGAATTTAATTAACACCATTAGTTGCTCTTCTCTTCAGTGGTGGCATCTTTACCTCACTGCTTCTAGAGAAGAGGGACACAGAATTCCAATCTTATCCAGGCTGGTGGGAGACAGTCCCACCCATGCGCGTAGTGTGAGGTAAGATGAGTGGCCACCATTTCAGAGGCTCTGAGCCCCCAAAACACACTAGCTGACCCCTGGAGTCCACCATCATTGTTGTATTTCCTTAGCTTTGTAATTCATTGAACAGTCAACATGTATATTTTCCTGGAAGGGATGATACCTATGACCAGCCATTTGCAACTTAGTATAATTTTTTCAGATCACACTCCAAAAACATTTTTTAGAGCAAGAGCAAAAAATAGATGTCCAAGGAAGGAAAGAAAGGGAGCGAGAAAAGGGCCCACAGATTAGAAGAAAGGGAAGGAACCAGGAGGAGGCAGGGGCATTGAGGACAGACAGCCTGCCTCACAGTTGGCCTAGAGCAGTGGACCTGTGTGGGCCAGGGTCAGCAGCACCAGCTTCCCCTGGATCCAGAATTAGACAAGCAGATTCTAGAGCCTCATCACAGGCCTGCTGAATCAGAAACTCTGGGGTGGGGCAGAGGAGGCTGTGGTAATAAACCTGAAGGTGACTGTGGTGCATCATCGAGTTTGAGAACCACCGTCTGGCAGTCTCTGTCCTTTGTGGCAGGACCAGCCCCCAAAATAAACTCTTTTCTCTGATTTGCCTTCTTCCCCTCTGCCCTGCAAGAATAAAGCATAAGAAACTATCACTGTGTGTGGCTCAGATAGTGTTTGGCACATTGTAAAGCTCTGAGGCCATGGACGGTGGGATGTTGACAGAGAGCAAGGTTGCCTTTGGCCAAAAGGGCCAAGTGTTTGGGATGGAGCCTGGGGAACTGCTGGTGGCGTCCGGTGAGGCAGAGTGAGTGCTCTGTTGAAGGAAACTTTCCAGAGCAGCCATCAGGGCATCTGAGAAAGTCAGGTGGGTATGTTGTTGAGTGAGGAGTTAGAAATACAGAGACAGAAGCATGCTAAAGAGGGCTCAAGCCCTGACTGGGGCTTCACAGGGTGTGGCTTCTGGGCTATGATGCATGACAGGATGGGCAAGCTTTCCTCCTTCCTTCCCTCAGCATGTCCTCACTTTGGGTCAATATGTTCAAGATGCATCTTGTAGACCAGTTCAGCTCCTGTTTATCCCCCAACAATTCCAGCTCCCAATTCCCAACTCTGCCCAGGCAACCCTCATGGCAGAGGCAAGGAGGAGCCCCAGAAAATCTGCTGATGAAGCCCAGGGCAATCCTCTGCCTGCTGGCACGTCTTTGAAGTCAGCTTCCTTGCTCTATTTTCCTCCACAGCACTCAGCAACAGCTGAGATGCCATGTGTGTTTCCTTCCACTAGAATGTGCTCCCCATGAGGGCAGGGATATTTTTTTAAAAAACTGCATATTTACTGCTCAGTCCCCAGGCCTAGGCCAATGCCTGGCCCACAGTACTCATTCAATAAATATTTGTTGGGGAAAAATGAATGAATCTTAAATTTGTTCAAACCTTAAACTACTGCGTGATCTCTAAATATTCATTTTTAATATAAATGATTTCTCCTCAAATGCTTGAATAGAAACCAATGTGTCATGTTTTCCACAAAGTGGGGGCATTGGACGCCTGCACACACCACAGCTCCAGGTTATCCCACAGAGCAAAGCTCCGCTTATGATCAGACAGCAAGGATGAGCAGCTAAGACTGAGCGCCAGGGCCTCCTTGTGCAGGGAGAAGCAGTTTGTAAAGGCTTATGTTTCTGTGCCTCAGCCAGATCAGTGTTTCTGGGAGATGGAAGTATAGGAAAGTTATACCCAAGTGACAAGACAATGTACACAAACTTGTTTATCCAGTACTTGACACACTGTGGGCACCTAATAAGGTTAGAAAAATCTCTATTTGCATCTGATCTCCAGTGAAATCCTGATGAACAAGACATTCAGGGAACAGTCTGTACAAAACTCCTTGACCTCAGAAAAGGAGTCTTTAGTCCCTTTGTTTTCCTAATACTTTGCACAGTGTGTGCTTAAAAGGCCTTTAATGAATACTCGATGAATGAAAAATAAAGTATTGTTTCCATTGACTTTTCTGGATGTTATATTTCAGGCCTTGTGGCTGAAAAGCATTCTAAAATGTATGCAGCAACATTTCTACAATAGCAAGAAAAGAGTAATGAATGTCCTCATATCTTCCTATGGACATACACATAGTCATCAGCAAATACCTTGACCATCCTGACCATGTGTCATTGCAGGAGGCTACAAGAGGAATAAGTACAAAAAGGGCATGAGATTGAATATTTTAGCCCAAGAAATCATGTAGCATTGAAAGAATTCCCTGATATCTTTCTTGAATATCAGGGTTAGTACTTACGAGGTGCTAAGTTCACCTAGCCCAATAACCTAGTTTGACAAATGGGAAAACCAAGGCTAAGAAAGAGGGAAGGGCTTCCTGAGAGCACTCGGTAAGTGAATGAAGAGCATCAGCAGAACCAGGACCGTGGCTTCTTGAGTGCCAGTTCTTTTTTTTGTTTGTTTGTTTCGTAGATTTGACTCTATCTCCTAAGATTAGAAAACAGAAAAAAATTCTGGTGAATTCCTGTTTAAAGTCTATATTAAGGGAAAGATATTAATTTGTCTATAAGGATGTTTATTGCGATCTCACTTTATACTTAGTACTGACTTAGCTACTGCAGCATATGAAGCAAACATAAAATTGTGTGCAATGATGTCAACATAAGAATGTCCAAGCCTGTAGGAAATGTGTATAAAAGTTTATTAGAGTTTATTTGAGCCAAAACAGAAGATACCCCTGGAAGGAAAATCTCAACAGACTGAGAAAAATGCTTTTGAGAATGGCAGCTTGCTGCTTCTTTTAAGCATTTTGAATTAAAGAAGGGATGTAAGGAAGATTCCATGAAGGTGGGAAAAAGCAAGACTGAATTCCAGGATGGTTAACAAGATTTGTGCTCTTTTAAGAGTGGTTTGCTTATGAAAAAAAGGCATTTCAAAGCTGTGTTAATTTAGATGCATATAAACAATGAACAGGGCTTGCTTAAAGCAAGATAAATCTTGTACTAAAGAAGTTATATTAAGAAAAATAAATAAATAAAAAGAAGTTATATGCCTAGGGCATGACTATCCACTGTGACCTGCCCAGTTAGAAATTTATGATTAGATCATCCTGTGAGATTACTTTCCTTAGAACCCCTTTTTCGTACATGATCTTAATGATGATAGTAAGTTGCAATTTTTCACTACCTGTTATGTACAAGCATTGGATGCTTTACATGTAATTACCACAAGTGATCCTTACGACAACATATAAAATAAATGCCTGTGTTTCCCCTTTTTGGGTTGCTCATGATAGAAACCAAACCCAAACAAGCTTACAAGGGGTGGTTGTGTTATTATTTGCATACATAAATGAAAATATCAGCAGTTATCTAGCTTCTGGCCAGGCAGCATCTGTGTGCTCAAACAATGTCATAATGTCTCTCCTCTACCATCTCCTCTATAACAGCTTCAGTTTCTAGTATGTTCTTTCCATATGACGAAAAAGATGATCTCCAGTAACCCTGGCTCCTAGGAGCTTTAGAATTAATAATTCCAGAAGGAGAGAGTCCTGTTCTGACTCAACATTCACTATGTCTGGGAAAATCGGATACTTTGGCCAGTCCATACCTCCATAGGGTAGGGGAGGAGCACTTCTTTTTTTTTTTTAATATATTTTATTGATTTTTTACAGAGAGGAAGGGAAAGGGACAGAGAGCTAGAAATATCAATGAGAGAGAAACATCGATCAGCTGCCTCCTGCACACATTCTATTGGGTATGTGCCTGAAACCAAGGTAGATGCCCCCAACCGGAATTGAACCTGGGACCCTTCAGTCCACAGGCTGACGCTCTATCCACTAAGCCAAACCAGTTTGGACAGGAGCACTTCTTCTTCTTCTTTTTTTTTTTTTTAAATATATATTTTATTGATTTTTTACAGAGAGGAAGGGAGAGGGATAGAGAGCTAGAAACATTGATGAGAGAGAAGCATCGATCAGCTGCCTCCTGCACACTCCCTACTGGGGATGTGCCTGCAACCAAGGTACATGCCCCCGACCTGAATCAAACCTGGGACCCTTCAGTCCACAGGCCAACGCTCTAACAAGTGAGCCAAACCAGCCAGGGCGGGAGCGCTTCTTTTATCAGTGGAATGGAAGAGGAGCAATTCATAACCCCATTCAAAGACTCAGAGAAATCCAATAATTGCCCAAGGCCACAGCATCTGTTGGAGGCAGAGCTGGGACATCAACTCAAAATATTTGTCTTCAAAGCTTTTTCTTTTTTTTTTTCTTTTCAAATTCAATTTATTGGGGTGATAGCAGTTAATATGATCATATAGATTTCAGATGTGGGTTTCTATGTTATAAGAGCCACATATTGCACTGTGTGCCCACCACCCAAAGTCCAATCATCTTCCATCACCATATATTAGGCCCCCTTTACCTCCCACATCCTGCACCCTTCCCTCTGACAACCACCACACTGCTGTTTGTGTTCACAAGTTTCAGGTTTATATCCCACATGAAATTATATGGTTTTTATCTTTTTCTGAATAACTTACCAGTATTTCATTCAGCATAATATTCTCAAGGCCCATCCATGTTGTTTTAAATGGCAATATTTCATGCTTTCTTATGGCTGAGGAATATTCCATTGTGTATATGTATCACATCTTCGTTATCTAGTTCTCTATCACAGGTCACTTTGGTTGTCACTATGTCTTGGCCACCATGAAAAATGCTGCAATGAACATAGGGGTGCATATATCTTTGTGAATGCATGTTTTTCGGGTATATACCCAGGAGAGGGATTGCTGGATCATATAATAGCTCCATTCTTAATTTTTTGAGGAATCTCCAGACTGTTTTCCCTGGTACCAGTCTACATTCCCAGTAGTAATGAATGAAGGTTCCCCTTCTTCCATAACCTCTCCAACACTTGCTATTGCTATCTTGTTGATAATGGCCATTCTAACAAGTGTGAGGTGGTAGCTCATTATAGTTTTGATTTGCATTTCCTTAATTGCTAGTGAGGTTGAACATCTTTTCATTTACCTGTTGACTGTATGTCTTCTTGAGAGAGGTGTCTGTTCAAATCCTCTGCCCATTTTTTTTTTAATTGGGTTGTTTGTTCAGTGTTGAGTTTTATGAGTTCTTTGTATATTTTCGATATTAAACCTTTGTTGAAGCGATTGTTTGCAAACATCATCTCCCATATGGTCAGCTGCCTCTTTGTTTTGCTGTTGGTTTCTTTTGCTGTGTAGAAGCTTTTTAATTTGGTCAAAGCCTATGCTTTTTAATGTTTTCTGGGTCTGGATTTTTCTTGGGGGCAGGGAGAGGGAAGATAATCCACAGACCTTAAAATCCACCATTTAAAAAGTGTACAATTCAATGAAAAGCCTAGTTTAATCATTAGGCCGGATGTTCTCAAATTCAGTGTGATCAGTGCTCAGTTGTGAAGTATGTGTTTAGCAATCTGTTTATTAATGGTTGAATTACCAAAATTATTGAATGATTTACGGTTAAAAATGGAAATCAGGACAAATTAAAGATGATCCCTCTAATAATGTCCTCCTCATTTCCTTGCACTCTGAAGTACTCTTTTATGTGTAGCCACCAAAACACCTGCTGAGGAAGGTGCTTCGCCTGTTTTGAGTGTTTCCAAGAGAGAAATGGCGGAAACTGTTTAATTAAGCCGTCGAAGAATTAAAAACTGAGCCAAATGAAAATCAGCCAGTCTTTTATTGGGAGCAAACAGGAGAGTTCACAGGCCTTGGGAAGGGAGAGAGGCCAGTGGAGCCGCACCTGGGCCGAGCCCGGGCTGTGTTTTTAAGGCCTGGGGTAGGTAGGTGAGGAGAGGGGTTTGGTATGAGGGAGTGGTCCATGGTTTGCCGACGTGTAACTTTCCAGCCTTGCCCAAGACCCCCCAGGCGTTGCTGGCGCCAGGGGGCTATGGTTGAGCAAGCAGTTTCAGGATCTCAGCATTGTTTCAGGAATCCATCATTATTGCCGTTTTATGGTCAGGACGGTCAGGCTGCACCTGGGGTGGGGGGATGATTTATGGCTTTCCCTGCCGGGTGAATGCTTGGACAGAGACCTGCTACAGCTTGTCATTAACAAAGCTTCCCCCTTGTAAGACACTCCAAGAAAGCTATGTTGTATCCTAGGAATATTAGTAGAAATGACAAATTTGTTCAACAACATTATAGATTATAAAATTAAAACTAAATCAATACGGTTTCTAGATTCCAGTGACAAAGACTAGAAAAAAAAATACAATAAGAAAAATAGAACTCATTCCCCGAAGGATCCAAAATATTAAGAATTTTGGAATTAACCTAAAAGGACACACAAAAATTATTCAAAGAAAGTTGCAGTCTCTAAAAGGAAAAAATATATAACATTGAATAAACAGAACTTCCGGCTGGGAAGATACTACTTGGTAAATGGTACAAAAACCCATACAATCTTTTCTTAAAAATATATTTTATTGATTTTTTACAGAGAGGAAGGGAGAAGGTTAGAGAGTTGGAAACATCGATCAGCTGCCTCCTGCATACTTCCTGCTACCAAGGTACATGTTCTTGACTGGAATCAAACCCGGGACCCTTGAGTCCACAGGCCGATGCTCTAGCCACTGAGCCAAACCAGTTAGGCCAGCCCATGCAATCTTGGGCGACATTAATACTCTACTTTAGAAAGAGGGAGGGGATGGCCCTGATCAGACCACACCCTTAGGGAAATCCAAACAAACTAGAACATGTCTTCGCCTAGGGTTGGGGTAGGAGGTTGATGTATGTGGCCACTCTGGCCACAGGTCTAGAAACCATGTCATGCAAAGAACTAACTGAGCAGGTTAATCTGATGTTAGAGAACTGGGGGCATTTCCACTGGGTAAGAGAAGATTAGGGGCTGGGCTGAGGCTCTGTGGGGAAACAGTGAGTGAAGATTATTGGAAGAGAGATGTTGGCTGAGACAAGGTAGCAGCTTTTGCAAGTTAAAACTGTCATCCATAGAATTTAAATAACTTTGTGAAGCTGGCAGGCAGATGATGTTACCATTCCTAACAAGGAGATAAGGTTCAATAAGCACAAACGACTTGTCTGTAATCACCCAGGAGGGGCAGAGAGACTGTGGGCTCCTGGTGCTTTTGAACCCAGCTGTGAGCTTAAAAAGATGCAGCAAAGCAGGTGCGAACAGCCAGCAGCAGGGAAGTCAGGGAAGGCTACCAACGTCAAAGCGTGGCAAACAGCTCTGCAAGTCCTGTGGAGAGGAGGGTCGGGCCAGGAGCAGCGGTTTCCCAGGGGGAAGTAATGGCTTCTGACAAGATACGGGGCTCTCTGTCAGGAGAGCAGGAGGTTTTGACAGGAGCACAATGGTTTAGGACAGAAATACAGGGATTTCTGGCAGAAAAATGTTGACTTCTGACAGAGTATCAATGATTTCTGATGAGAGAACAAAAATTTATGAAGAATGGTGCTTTTTCTCAGGACAAGGGTGTTTTTAGAAGAAGAGTGGTGATTTCTTCCACAATAGTGATTTCTGACAGGAAAACTAATTGCTAACAGGAGAACGTGGATTTCTGACCAAACGTTAGTGCCCGTTATACAAGGGAGTAGTGCTTGGTGACAGAAAAAAGGGTTTGTCACAGGAATGAGGGTTTGGAAAGACAGGAAGCAATCCCACAGAAGAAACTGGCAAACAATGGGGAGAACTGGGAAATAGCTGCTGGTCCCGGGCGTCCTGGAGGAAGTCATCAGGAACAGGAACTAAGATGGATCTGGGGAGGCTCGTTTGGCAGAGTGGGGCTGAGTGGGCTGGAGCAGGAGTATGTAGGAGATTTACACCATAAAGACTTGGAGGGAGGGGAGGAGAGGGAAATCTGGCGCTTCTTCAATCTCCAAACCTTGGTGTTGACTCAGGAAACGGGGGGGAAAAAGAAAGCTTTTGTCCTTTTAATTGATTACACATTCTGGGCAAGGGGACCAGGATGGGAAAGACGCGACCTCTTTAAAGCTGGAGGCCTAAAGTCACCCAGGAAGCAGGTCCTGGAGAGAAGTCAGCCTTGTGGCAGAGAGGAAACGGAATTAAAGGAGGGGGTATCCGGAAAGAGCTTCTGGTAGAAGCCCGGGGCTGGCAAAATCTTGATCTGAAGAGCAAGTGATTCCCGCTGTCCCAGCACCACAGCC
The DNA here is from genome assembly GCA_004026665.1 of Murina feae. NCBI lineage: Eukaryota > Metazoa > Chordata > Mammalia > Chiroptera > Vespertilionidae > Murina > Murina feae. The sequence goes on from PVJC01003520.1 coordinate 68,005, forward strand.
TGGGTCATTTGCAGGGTCCTCTCCCTGCAGGTGGGTAGGTTTGCTGTGAGCAAAGTCCAGCGGTGCACAGCCCAAAGCAGGATGTGTCTCAGAGGGAAGGCACGCTCCTCCTCTCAGACTGAGCTCCCATTGACCAGCTCCAGCACCACATCTCCCACGTGACTGGATTCCTGCTGGCACGGAGCACTAGGAGAATTCTAATTGTCGGATCTCAGAACAGCTGCAGCATCCCCGGCCAGGAGCTCCAGACTTGCACTTCCGACCGGACGTGGGGCTCAGCACCACTTCACAGGGCCCCGCAGGCCTGCGGCAAACGAACACACAAGCTTCCTGACATTGCTCTCTCAGGGAGTCCCTACCACGTTCTTCCTACGGGCCCCGGGAGCATAGTCTTTTCTTTCCAGCTGACACCACCTCTCCTCCCTCTGAGGTTCCGTTGAACCCCAGGCTGGATTCAGAGCAGGATACAGAATTCCCTGGCTTCTTTCCTCCCACCCCTATGCCCCTGGCTGGCCCTCAAGCCATTTTATTGCTGCAAATGCCAACTGGGAAATAGACAAGGTAGTAATAAAATTACAGATGAGAAAGCAGATTTGAGATTTTATTTAACCTTCAAAAAATTGCATTTCTGAAGAGAATGGTGATTTTTCTCAGGAGATGCCAAGCGGCTGGTTCTCTCTCAGGCTGAGAATCACCGTCACAGACCTTCCCAGGCAGAGGCCTTCCCCACATTCCTGCCTGAGGAGGCGGCTGAAAAGCTTTCCTGTCCTCGGCAATGATTCTTACTCTTTCACTGTCCCCGTCACTGCTCAGCCACAACTTGTCCGGGAGAGTGGCAGTGTGTCCCAGTAGGGAACCATTCAGAACCTCCAGATCAGTCCCTTCCTGAGAAGGCCTGCCAACTCTCCCTCTCTGGGTGGCTCTGAGCAAGTGAGCTCATCTGTAACATGGGGGTAAAAATGCCCATCGCACACGATTGCTGAGGTGATTAAATGACATTAACAAAGTGCTAATAAAATAATAAAGCATCTGGCACCCAGAAGGCGTAGTCAGTTTGCTCTTCTCACTGGGGGAAAGCGGTGCCCTTGAAGGAAGGGCTGCGGCGGGAAAGGCTGCAGTTTGTGCCCTTCCAAAGGCACCCAGCTGACAGCTGGGCGGAGGCTGAATCCCATGGGAGCCTCACTGCAGTGTCAGGTGCTGGGGCAGGGCATTTCTGCACAGAGGCGGTGTCTCCTGCACAGTCCCCAGAGGGCAAGCAGCAGCTGCTGGGTGTCTGTGCCAGCACCCAGCCCACCCTGCTGGGGAAGAGGAACGGGGTGGGGGGGAGGGGGAGAATGGCGCTTCTAAGTCAACCATTTGTGTTACCTCCTTCCCCACAGAGAGACCAAGTTCCTTTGCTCTTCTTGTCATCAGAAGCCTTGGCAGGTGGAGAGCAGCTGCCATTGCCATGGGTTTCCCTGTTCTCATCAGAGGGGCCTCCTTGAGTGGGGACTAACCTGCCTGTTTTGGGGGCCTGGCAACCACAGGTCTCCATTGGGGTCATTTGCAAGATCTCAAACTTAGAACCTCCTACCATTATATCCCACGGCCCCGAAAGAGGCTCTCTTTAACTAACTGCAGCAGGAAAATACTGAAAATTGAAGTTCAAGGCCCCAGCCATCCTGAGATGCTGAGTGCCTCAGCATGAGAGGGGCCTCCTGTGCAGGACGAGCATGATCATTACTCCTTTCTGACTTCATTTCTGTCTCACATGAATCAGTAAGACAGGAGACAGGGTTACATCTCCAAGGGTTAACCTGCGTGTTTCCCTTTCATTCTGCTCTCTCACTGATATCCAAGGGTTCCCCAGTGCACACACAAAAACTGCACCAGGCTTAGACACAAAGGCTCAGAGAGTGCTTGCAAAACCAGATTT